>VXAC01014637.1:452312-465898 GCA_013399225.1 Rhipidura dahli
AAGAGTAATAATAATTAAAAAGCTCAAGTTCTTTCTAAGATGCATGCTATTACTTAAAAATATTTGTTGTTTTACAGGTTTAGTTGTGATTCTGTTTGGCATATAGGGAGCAGAGAATGTGAATTTAGCCAAAAGATTTTTCTAGAATGAGATCTTTTATTTTCAGTGATATGAAAAAAATATTAACATAGATGGAAATCAGATTTTTGGAAATTTTGAATTTGCTTCTGTTACAAAGTAGTGTTGTCTCACTGAAACTGGCATTTAACAAAGCACTTATTAGCATTGTTGAGACAGCTGGTTCTTGGTTAGGATAGCACGCCTTTCTCTGTGTTTAAGTCTGAAAATACTGTGTATCTCTAAGGCTGAATAAATTCAGAATTCAGATACGTTTCCTTGGAAACAACTCATAATTTAAAAGCACGTGCAGCAATGCAACCCTTATGTAATTTATTAATATGAAACTTCGCTCTTGTGAGCCATATTAAATAGATCAGCCTTTATTGGCAGGAAAAAGGAATTTTCTTTGATTACAGATACAGCTTTTCAAGTGCTGTTAGATAGTGAGATATTCACGAGTGGGGTTGATACTGCTGCTATTGTGCCAAATTGTGTTGCCCATTTGGGTGAAACAGTTCAATCACTTTCTTCCTGAAGAATACTCAGGACAATCTTCCTATCTTAAGAACTTCCCTCTTTATTGCTGCTAGGGTGCTGAAATTTAGAAAGAGTTATCCTGCTCTTCCTTTTTTAAGATGCCACATTTCAGGGAACAAAATTCCTAATTTGAGTTTAAACAAAGGGAAATTTTCTTTTTGGTTCTTTCTCAGGGCACTATTTCAGCTATGTCCGTATTTGTACTGCAGTAGAATGAGTGATCCTCACAGATCTGTATTCCAGACTCATAAAAATATATAGTGTCTCTATCCCAAAGCAGTCTTCAGACTGGACTAAACAACACCTCAGTAAAGAATATAGTTCTGTAGAATTGTTTGGGGACAGGAATTTGGAATGAGAATGGCCCAGTCACGTTCTAGGTGGGAGAAGGAAGTTGTTCATCTTCCCAAGCTTTTTGACAGCTGAGATGCTAGCCTTGGGAACTTAAATCATGCAGCCTGAGAATTCAGTTCAGCTTTCTGAGGTGTCAGTGAAAGTACCTGTCAAACTACCTGTGTACAAGGTCTCTAATAAGTAACTTTACTTGTCCCTTCCCTCAACCAGAATACATTGCTCATCCTTACATTTCTTTTTGACTTCTTTCCTTACAAAGCTTCTGAAATGGTCTCCCACAGTTAACAAACTGGGTTTTTTTTGGTTCTGTAAACATCATCTTTTTAAAACAAAAAAAAACCAAAAAATCAGAAGAATTATAACAAAAAATTTCCCTTGCATTTATTGTGCTGCTCTGAGTCTGAAAGTCTTTGTTGTCCCAGGCACACTTCCTTAAAATTGCCTACCTGGCTTTAAGGACACAGTTTTCAGTTCACTGACATGCCTGAGATAATTTTGCAATCCTGTCTTTCATTTTATATTGTTTGTGTATTTGTTTGAACAGATTTGCCATGTTCCACAATGTCAGGATACCAAAAGAAAACATACTGAATATCGCTGGAGATGTCACAGCTGAGGGGAAGTACTCAAGTTCAGTCAAGGTATGAAACAAGGTCTTGTTTCATTAAATATACAAAGGTGTGAGTAGGTTAAGAGACAGAGCAATGGGCCCCTTCTGTTGGGAAGTACTCGATACCTGAACTTTAGTAAGGCTGCTGATAATTTCCCATGAGGTATGAATGTCAGTTTTTTTGTTGCATTTCAGACATGTCTCAACTCACCTTGCTGACTTTACTGAACTTTGTGCTCTTTGCACAACCCTACTGATCCCAAAGAGTTTAGAGTTTGACTGTTCTGAGTCTTACCTGAATACCTCATCTGAATGAGTCAAGAAACACAACTGGCAAAATTGCTTTCGATCATACTACCAAGTTGCATCTTTATGGGGGTGAAATGAAATGTTAAGTCTCAGCATTCATTCTGTGCTTTCTATACATTTAGGATGCTAAAGAGCATTTCAGTGCCACTGTGGGATCCTTGTCCATTGGCAGAACTGTGATCACAGGAATTTCCGTGACCAACTTAAAGCTTGCCTTGGTAATAGCCATCCGCTTCTCAGCAGCTCGCCGTCAGTTTGGACCAACTGAGGATGAGGAAATACCTGTCCTTGAATACCAAACACAGGTATTTTGGAATTCAACCTACAGACTTTTGTATAATGAAACTCACATTCAGAGCTACTGCAGATCACAGTAGCAACTCTGAAGTTAGTGGAATTAAAGTTGGCTGTGTCACCTGAAGCATCGTTCTAGTTCAGCTGTGGGGGTTCATTCCAACACAAAACCTTCTCCTGGCATGACCAGGCCTTTAACATAAGTTCTTGGAATAGCAAAACCAACACAAATTCACGTTTCTCTTAAGTATCTACAAACATTTGTCTTCTAAAATAGTAACCTTTTCAGAGAAAGACTGTCTTATATGCACATGTGTAAGTACTGCAGATGTAGAAACTAGCATTTGTTTCAAAATACCAGTGCATCTTTTGCTGCTGTGCTAATTTTCGCATTTGTAGCCTGTATGCTTTAAAAGTATAGAACTCAATGGCATTCACTGTGGAGAAGTCTCAAGGTAGTACTGATTTGAAGAGGATTATAACCAAGGTTTACCTGCAGTTTATGCAGATGGAAATCACTTTTTGCTCTGAATAAAATAGGAAAAGTATATGTAGAATAACTGGGAAAAAGGGAAAACTTTGCTGAATGACAAAGGTTAATATATAAGAAGTGCTGAAAACAAACCTGCCCAGTTTGTCCTTGAAGTGTGGGTGCCTTTTTCTAGGTTGACACTTATCTTGAAATATTGAAAGATTTCATGGGTTTCTACAAACTGGTGAAAGGTGCCTTCCTTCCACCATTTCTGAATAAGCCAAGGCCTGCTTTCCACTATTCTTTGAGCCTCTCAGTTTTTCCAAGTTTTGGCTTGTTCTGTGGGTTCTGCTTGCTGAAACTCTCATTCCCTTCTTCCTTTCCACAGAATTTCAAGCAGTTTTTCTTTTCCTTCATGAGCCCCATGAAATGCTTACAACCTCTGTCATGTTCATACTGAAGAAACACATGAATCCTGACTGACCCTGGAGTGCCAGACATTTTATAAGCACATGGCAAAAATATGTCTTTGGTCCCCAAATCTTCAGTGAACATTTTCCCTGGTTTAGCAGAATGCTTATCAAAAATTCATGAAATGTGAGAACTAAAATAATACAACCATAACTTTTATATGTTATATATAAACTTAGAACAATAACCACCTATAACAGAACTAAATGTAATTAGATTATGTTATAGGTGGCTATTTTTCTCTTCTCCCTTAAGCAGTTTTCCATTTTGAACACAGTAAAAATTAATGGGTTTGTTCAATATAATAACTGTTAAATATGTATATAAATTTGTGATCAAATCAATTCTTTTTCTTCCAGCAATGGCGTCTTTTTCCTTATCTGGCTGCTGCATATGCCTTAGATTATTTCTCCAAGTTCCTCTTTCAGCATTTTGTAGAGTTTTTTGCAGGTGTAATGACAAGGCAAAGGAGTCAGAGACAGGTGAGATAGTTACACATTTCTTCTTCACTGAGTTCTTCCTATAACAAACTGTAAACTGTTAAATGGAGGATCTGTTTAGAAGTCTTAGGCTCCCTTACAATCAAGAATGACAGATCAATGTCTCAGAAATATGGGGCATACAAAATACTAATTAAAGTTGCATTTAGAAAAGCATTCAGATTAGTTTTGATGGAGTGATTAAAGCTTTATTGATTTCTGTGGGATTGAAGGTTATGTTCTCTTGCAGAATTTTTTATCATAAATATATTATGATGGTGTAAATTCAGCTTATAACAATTGTAAATGATTCTGCAGGGAGCATATATGAAAGATTTTCTGAAAATATACTTATCTTAATTCCTGCACAGACTCTGTGAGCTTGGCTTGAGTTTGCAATTCAAATTCATGCATTAAAATAAATATTTTTAGAGAAAAAAAAGTTGACTTTTGAGTTTTAACATTGAATTTTTCATTCACAATCAGCATGTTGGAAGTCATCCCTTAACAGTGGAAATAGTTTAAGCTATCAGTCTCTGTGCAAAGACTGATTCTTAATCAAGTTAACTTGATTTTTATTTGGCAATAAAAAGTTTTAGGGCCTATATGTTGGCTGTGTATTGCTCAGGTCTTACTTAAATCCTCAAGATTTTTTCAGCTAAAGTAAAACTCATTAAATACTTTTGTACTAATGGCAGGGTATTTTAATTTCTCCTGTTAGCATATACCATGGAATAATCTATGTGATTTTTTTTTACCTATACTTCATCTCTAGAGATCTGCAGTGCAGTCACTAATTAGGGAAAACAGTGGCTATCATGAAAAAAATCACGATAGGAAAGAATCTCAATGTTGAAAATTTTAAGAATGTAATCCTTATGGATTCCTCTTGTTCTACAGGAGATCTTGAAACAAATTACACCAATCAGGGAGGTGCTCTTAAACAAGCTTTGGTTGTATCAAGCCCCTATCTCCAGAAACCAGAATTCCAAACACATTTACAAGGAAAGTCAACAGAGTTAGTGTAAATGCAGGCTACTGTGATTTCCTGGAATCTCTGAGGGTGTACAGAGTTTTCCTGCTCTTTGCAAAACTGATGCTTAAAAGATCAGTGAAAACTGAGTAAGGCAGTAAATATTATAAATATCCTACTGCTGCCTGGGGAGAGAGAGATAATGCTTGTGTCACAGAGGGGATAGAAGTTTTTTTGGACCGGCCACTCTCAACCCCCTGCCTCTCCATTTTTGGGAGGGAAAGCTTGGCAGGTGATAAACTAACTCAATGCTGTGCCAGCTGGTACATCTGAGCTAAGATGCACCCGTGTGCCCATTACCTGACACAATTTATTGCTGTCCCATAGAAGAAAATTGGTGCTGAAGTTCCTCAGTTGTGGCAGGGTTTTTCAGTGGCACCAAAGAATATGCTTTGTACTTCAATAGACTTCAGAAAGTTTTATGCCTGTATTGCCAACTACTGTTCATTATAAAGCAGTACACATATCTATAGCTTTAGCTGGTCACCAACTTACTGTCTGTAAAAGTTACTCCTCATTTGTAACTTTTTTCCCACAAAGTTACAAATCTTTCCTTTCACAAAGGTGGATTTGGGACGTGAGATTCATGCTTTATCTGCTGCCAGCAAACCGCTGACATCTTGGACTGCTCAGCAGGCAGCCCAGGAGTGCCGAGAAGCTTGTGGAGGACATGGTTACCTTGCCAGTAAGTTACAGACCACTGCATGCACTGATCAGAATGAGAATGGTTATTTTGATGTGTTCTTTGACTGCTGTCGTGCCATGATGTCTAAATTTTGGCAGTGTGTTTAGAAAGTATTTTATCTTCATATCCATATTTTTAATTTTTATTTTATACCCGAAGTCACAAAAAAGCCCCACTAAACTCATTCAGGATCTGCACCAGCATTTGGGCAGACTGTACGAGTAATTCAGTCTCAGTTTCAAAAATAAAGATGCAGACTTTTTAGATAAAAATTCTTCATGTAAGTTAAATGCCACACTTCTCTAAAATCTTACTGTACAAGGTAATCGGTGAATTTTCAAGCTCATCTGTTTGTAACAATAGTTCTACATACATGAATAGACAGCTCTCTTGCATTTTTGTCACAGAATAATTATTTAATCTCTCTTGGCTTCTACTAGTACATTGCAATGTATTAAACCATGCACTTGTTCTTATTAAGTGAATCGTCTGGGTGAAATCCGAAATGACAATGATCCAAACTGCACATATGAGGGAGATAACAACGTCCTGCTTCAGCAAACCAGCAACTACTTAATGAGCTGGATGAATTGCATAAGAGGTATGTGTTCATTGTGGAAGCTTATGCTGGACCCAACAGTGTGTAGCTAATGGAATTAGGAGGTAATTTCGTACTGAAAGGAATTGACAGTCATTTAATAATTTTGTGGAGCGTAAATAATGTGCTTCAGACTCCATCATATGGTACATTCACAATACAGAAATATATGCTGCAAGAAATATTCTTTCTCCTGTCTTGCAGAAGCTAGCTAGATGTTTTGCCATCCCTAATCAGGTTAAGTCATATCTTACTCCCTGAGAAGTGCAGTTTAGTTCAATGGAATTACTTCAGTACAGCATCCAGGTTGGGCGTCCTAAGCACAAGAAAGATGAGGACTTGTTAGAGAGAGTCCAGAGGAGGCCACCAAGATGCTCAGAGGCCTGGAACACTTCTGCTATGAAGACAGGCTGAGAGAGTTGGGTATGTTTAGCCTAGAGAAGAGAAGGTTCATTGGTTCTTTGTGGCCTTCCAGTACTTAAAAAAAGAGGGAGAGGTACTTTTTACATTGGCAGATAGTTGTGGACCAAAGGGGAATGGTTTTAAACTAAAAGATGGGAGATTTAGATTAGATGTTAGGAAGTAATTCTTCTGTGCAAGGGTGATGAGACACTAGCACAGGCTGCCTGGTGAAGTTATGGATGCCCCAACCTTGGAACTGTTCAAGGCCAGGCTGGATAGGGCTTGGAGCAATGTGGTCTAGTGGAAGGTGATGTCCAGGATGGGAGGGTTGGAACGAGACGACGTTTGAGGTCCCTTCCAGCCCAAGCCATTCTATGATTCTGTGATTCAGTGCTGGTAAAGTCATCATAAGTCTGTTTCTTATACTTGAGACAGTTCATATCACCTGACTTGGTAGCAATATCCATCATAACATCTTGTAACTCTCTAGATTTTGTTTCAGTTTTCCAGCAGTGAGTTTCACTAGCATCTTACAGAGCTGGAAAACTCAGCAGTTAGAGTTGAATCTTATGGGGGATAATTATAGGCAGTGATGTCAGCTTTTTCCACACTTGTCCACTAGTCCTCTTTTGGCTGGACTAGGCCATAATAAAATAAATATTATGGCCTAATTGCATCTGGCCTGTCAAGTGTATGTATGGCTTTGTAACAGGCTTTTAGTTCCAAAAAGTCTGATTTTTTTTCTCATAAATCATTTTTATTTTCTCTGGTATTTCAGATAAAGCTCCTTTTGAATCCCCTTTGGGAACAATAAACTTTTTGCAAGACTACCATCATATCCTTGGCTGCAAATTCACAGCCATTAGTGTTGAAGATTGCATGGACTCATCAGGTAGGCTTCTGCTTTTATTAAACTGATTCTGGAATTTTAAATTCCTTTCCAAAGGAAAATATCCACAGATTGGAGATTCAGCCTCTGCTACTTATTAGATATTTGTCCTATTTGCTGACATTTTTTGTATTACATGCATTTTGATTTACTAAGAACATAGTTTGCATTTCAAAATACATTCTGTTTTCCCCAACTTCATTTCTGGAATGAAGGATAGCATCAGATCTTTTTCTTTCTCTTTTGTTCCTCTAAAATAACATCTCTGAGTTAGGGTTTTTTGCTACTGTATTGCTGTTTTCCAGTTCCAAAGGGATTGATTGCCTTCTATCACTAAAGTATCTTCCTTTAGAAAACCATACAAGGGATTGAGAAGTATGTTGAAAAGGCATGAAGTTTGTCTGCTTTTGACTGTTGCTTTTGATTGTATAGAGAAAAATGAGTAATGGTGGAAAAAGAGTTCCCTGCAGTTTCCCTGCTTTACTCTGCTGTAATCAAGTCAAGTATGACATTAGATGCTGTTCCCATTTGTGTATCACCATGAGCCCAGATTGGCCCTTGGAGGCAAAAATTAAAAGGAATACCAACACATAATGAGAGAACAACAGCACGTGTTCTCTCCTCTCATGTAATACCTATTGAACCAGACCATAGTTTAAAAAATATCTGAATCTGTTTATTGATCTGTTCTGTTAGAAACTGGACTGCTAATTTAGATGCCTGGACTTAGGCAGCATGTAAACACTCCCAGTACCCTAAGGTGTACTCTACATTAAATCTTCAGCTAAGAAACAAGCAAGCAGGATTCATGCAAGGACTTTATGCTGAATAAGTTTTTAACTTAATGGTTCTAGGCTGCTCTTAGAAATATGACACAATTATGTACAAAGCTAGTAATTTAAATGTGATTACATTCAGCCACCAGCATTGTCTTCAGCATTGTCAGTGAAGACAATGTTGCAAGTCACACGCTTCCAGTAATTGTGGACTGTCTTCTCTTCTTGTATTCTCAGAAGAGATTTTGTACCTTGCAGGCCTGAGTCTTACTATGGAAAAAAAATAGCAAGCTAAAAAATTTATTCAAGTATGAAGTCTAAACTGAGCTGTGGATATACCAAACTGTCTTCCAGTTTGGGGTCAGTTGGAAGCAGAGTATGGCCAGACATGGTTATGTCTTCACTGTACACACGCAATCTGACTGTCCTCCCCAGATACTTACTGTATCTACATTAATGGACAAAGTGTCATGTCAATAGATTGATTAACTAATGCTTTCACTTTTTATCTCAAATAACTAAATCTGGGACTGCAGTAGAATTTTCATGTGACTTCTTGCGTCATAAATGTGGATGTTAAGAATTTTGCTTTTCTCTTTTTCAGTTCCTTTAGCAGCGTATAAATGGCTGGTTTGCTACCTGCTCCGAGAAAGTGGTCAAAAAATGAATAAGGAGAAGCAGGCTGGACGAAGTGATTTTGAGGCAAGAAACAACTGTCAGGTAATACTTAATAATCTTTCTTATTTTATTTATTTACTTTCATCCAAGTCTGTCATCTTCTGTTAGTTTTACCTTCTTGTGCCATAAAGTACAATTTCCTGAACCATAAAGCAGCAAGTCGAGTAACTAATAAAACTTACTACCTGACCCATGTGCATTGCATAGAACATGATAGCAGGAGGACAGTTACATCAGCAAAAGTCTTCCAGGATATATTTCCCTTCAGAAAAGTTGCAGGCATGTGCTGTGTGATATTGGCAACTTTGATAGCACAACTTCTGAAGACTAAATCTGTGAGTATTAAATACACTGCAGCATCTGATTATTACTTCTCCATCTGCGCCTGTGGCCAAATACATACTGTAGGAAAGAATCTTGCTCTGGCAGGTAGGTAAACTAGATGACCTAATAGGTCTTTTTCATCTCTAATTCCTATAGTGCAAAGTACTCGTGAAAGATACCAGACTGACAGCATTGGAACCTGAAAAGGAAACATTGACAATTTACATATAGCAGATCCACTCTCTCACCAGAGAGTTTTAACAGCTAGGAATGGCTTAACTCCAAATTTCAGTATATATCCCCAAGCTCACCAGATTCCTCTGCTACCTCCATGAGAAAACCTGGCTTACATTCAAAGAATGAACATTTGTTATTTGTCACCAAGAAAGATCAGTTCCCTGAAGATGGTCAGTGTCATTTACCTTATCTGCAAAGCTCATTAAAAAACAGCAGGAAGGAATATTTAACATTCAACTCTGCACCTAGAAAAAGCCAGCCTTTCTTCAACAGGGGATGATATGTTTGCAACCAGTGGTAGAGTGGACAAAATCTTTCCTGTATTCACCCTAGAAGCAGTTTATTAAAGAAACTCTTCGGGGTCGAATCCAGAATGGGAATTGCAAGAAATTCCAGTCGGATTGCCTGTCAGTTTGCCAGATTTCTTAGCACAAGGTGCTGGGGCCAGTGCATTAGAGAGAGTGGTGTGCTCAGAAGTATGAAGATTGTCTTCTCTATTATATTTAAAATTCAAAAATACTCAGGCACACAACTGCTTTTGAGACAGGCATTGATATACTTTAGGTCATTAGTTTTTCTTTTCTCCCTACAATTCATCCTCAGGACAGCAGGACTTTTTATTTTAATGTCATGCCTCAAAAACATCTGAAAATGATTTACAAGCTGTGCTTTGAAGAGATGTACATATTTTATTTAAAACTTTCTGGGCATGAAGAAACACTTTTCTGTCAGCCCAGTGGTGGACTAATACAAAATATTTGTTCATGCTATGGGGGATCTGGAAAAGATTCCTAGCCTAGCCCTAAGTTATTTTGGTTTGGGGGCAGCTTTATAGAAACAATACAGAAGTGCAAGCAAAGGTAAAGAGGAAAATAGAATTATAGGGGAGAATAACAGGAAAATAATTCTTAATGTTTCATTTGTTAAAACTTAATTCATTCTGACTAGGGAATCAATATTTAAATCTCAAAAACTCCATCTAGTAAGGGGGCAGTCCTCTGTAATCCTGCAGAGAATAAATGTGTATTTTGCTGTTCATTTATGCACCTGATCTTGGACATAGGTGTGCCACTGGGCAGCTGTTGAGAGAGACAGTGATCTTTGAAATATGCCTTTTTTACATGCTGCAGTGGATTTAAATGCAAGGATAATGCAAGTATTTTAAAACAATAAAACTAATCAACTAATTCTACATTAAAAAAAACCCACAAAACAACCACCCAACCCTTAACAAATGAGCTAAACCCAACATGAGTTTACATCATTGCAACAAGTCAGCCAGAACAGCACTGGCATCACATTCCCCTGCTGTTCACCAGCTAGAATGTTGTCAGTCAGCAATCTTTTTCATGGTAGTACATATAGCAGAGGTGTAGTATATTAATGTAGACAGGTGTTCCTGTGTAAGTACATACAATAACTTAAGGTTTTATACTCTGCATTAACTGTAACTGGTGACTTGTCTTTCTCATCAGATAGAAGGCAAGGACTAGTTGCATAGTTCATTCAAAACATACTGCAGTCTATTTCAATCCATCAACAGAATCCACTCATGCTGACATGATCAGATTTTTGTTTATTATTTGAAGGGACTGTAATAATTTTTCAATAGGAAGATTTTATCCTCTTTACAAAACTCTGGATCATATTAAGTAAATAAATTCTTAGATTTATATAGGTTTATTAACAATCCTAAAACCAGCAAACCTGATTTTACATTGTCTTCTCTCTGATGTAGCTTCTTGATCCCTTAAAGCCTGGGTACAACTGCCAAATTACACTGGTAATAGGAATGCAATTTTATTTGTAAGAGGCATTTCATGAGACATTTCATAACTAACCTTTGCATAGACATTGTGGAAAGTAGTTTCTCGTGCTGTTTCTTAGAATTTCTCAAGCTAGATCATCACACCTAAATCAACAGAACTCCACTAAGTTCAGACCAGCGCCATCCTGCACAGGCTGAGGACTGGCTCTTTGTATTTGGTTCCTGAGTGTCCTTCTTCCCTGCCTCCCCAGGTGTACTACTGTCGGTCGCTGGCGATTGCTTTTATTGAGCAAACAGTCCTGCAGCAGTACCACGACTACACTCACAGTGCCAGCGTCCCAGCAGCTCTGCAGCCAGTGCTCAGGAACCTCAGTGCTCTCTATGGACTCTGGTCCTTGAGTAAACACCTGGCTGTGCTCTACCAAGGTGAGATCAGCTCCCTGAATATGCTGTGCCTGTCACTTCTATAAAGTCCTGATTTGACCGGGGCAGGGAATCCTAGTGATGATTTATGGTAGTTTCTTACTGCTTGTTTAATACAAAACAATCATTCTCGACCAGATTTTCAGGAGCAGGAATCTCCTGCTGAAAAATTAACCCAAAAGGCTCTATTTTACCTCAGAGATGATGGAGAGATTACAAGTTTTGCTGTGATCCAGTGCTTGTGTGAGAAGATGAGGGGTAGGCAGCACGATGCTGTAGTGTAGCTCGTCACTGCAGAAGGCTCTACATAGCTTAGATGAACAATTTTGCAGTCAGCTCATTAGTGAAATACTGTCAGTTAAATTACACAGGTGCAGCTACTTAGTCTTGACTACTGAACTCATGAACTTTGCAAAAAATTTGTATCAGTGTAATCTTAACTGGTATAAGCTTCTCTGTGAATGTTTTTAAGGTGGCTATGCTTCAGGTGAACAACCTGGGAAATTTATTCAGAATGCTATTCTGGAGCTCTGCTACAGGGTAAGCCTGTTTATTGTGATTAAATAATAATATAGTATATTAATACTGAGAAAGAGATACATGGTTTATAGACATCAGATTATTCTGTACTTCAAGGGGTTAATTAGCAGGATATTACATTAATGGTTTCTGAATAATTTTCTGTAAAGTTTAGCAACTCATTGACCCCAAATCTAGTCTTAATTTATTTACCAATAAATGGAAAAAAATGTCCAACAAAATAACACCATAGCATTTGTGTCCTTGCAATCTTCAGTGGAAAGCCAGTGAAATATTTCAATCCAGTTCTTTTTATTTCATTACTGAGTTAGTTTGTGATTTTTTTTTTTTTTTCTTAGCACAAAAGCTTTCCAAACTGCAACATACTCTTTGCAGGTCAGAAAAATTTCAAAGAAGAATCTGGTCATTATGTTTTTAAAGTCCAAAACTATATATGTTTATATGTGTAAACAGCATTATATTGGTTAAAATGTGTTTAAATCCCCCCAGGTAAAGGAGGAAAACATTTAAAATGCAGTCTGTTTTGGCAGTTACCCTGAGAGTGAAAAAAATCAAAACTAGGCAACTTATTGTGGATTTCTCTTAAATTATCAGAGCTGGTACTTTATGAAAATAATTTTTATGCTGCTCTGTAGTTGAGCTATAGACAACTACAGGAGTTTTCAAAACTATTTCTTATGGTTTCAAACAGTTGAAAGATGATGCAGTTTCTCTGGTTGATGTCATTGCTCCTCCCGACTTCATTCTCAATTCTCCCATAGGTAAAGCAAGTGGAGAGGTAAGCAAACCTATTGTAAAATTTTTAAGTTTAATCATGAACTTTATTGCCTGTAAATAGCCTTAACATATTCAAGACACTTCACAAGTACAAAAGAAAAGAAAGATACTTCTTCAGTGGAAAATACTACCAGAGTTAAATTGATGTCAGCAGAAAATGAGTTTTTGTATTCACTGGAGATAAGCTTCACTGGGAAACTTGTACAGTATTGGTGAAGTTTGCTGCTGTGGGCATCTGTGCACTGAACCAAAAAAGGACTGAGAGAAATATTTTGGTGTAGTTACACAAAGTAAGAGTTAAAAGCATAGGAATGGCCCTCCTGGATTCTGTTTATAGAATGCTCTGTGGCTGACATAGATGGATGGCCAAAGAGAACACTGTGAAACAGATGAAATAGAGAGGTGTTCTTTCCCTGATGTCTCAGCTGTTGGCACTTTAAGAGATGTCTCATGCCATAGGTTCTGTTTGTATCATTCTGGTCAGTAGCCACAGATGTGTCTATTTTCCATTTTTTCCATCCATTTTCAAATTCAGCTGTCATTTGAGTTATATCACACCATCATTTCTACAATTTAATTATGAGTATTGTGAGAAAATACTTCCTAGTCTCTGTCCACATCTATTTACTGTCTTTGGGAGCCTTTTCATTCTTTTGAGAGATCTTGTTTTCCTTCTCTGTGTATTTTCTGCTTCTAACATATCCTTTCTGAAGTGGCATAACCAGACCTACAAGTAGGACTCAGAATGTGGGTGCACCATGGAGCTGGCTACAACAGCTCCCGGTCCTTCCCTGCCTTTTTTTTTTTTTT
>VXAC01014637.1:465931-597684 GCA_013399225.1 Rhipidura dahli
TTCCGACAGAGTTCAAGATCTGCATTTTATTCCAAAGTCTCAGCAAGCCAAAATTCTTGCTCACTGGGCCAAACCTGCTCATCAGGGCCAAGCAGTGGGATAACTGTTGTGTAGAGACCAGTGTCACAGAGTTTGCAGTAGTTGGGGTTGGTGTGGATGGATGCTGCAGACAGTCCCTGGAGCCTGGCTCCACTGCCAGGGTGTTTGACAGGAATGCTGCATCAAACGGAGCCCGGGGTTTTCAGTGCTCCTTGTGACTTCTTGCCTAAAGCGGCCCATTGTTCCCATGGTGACCATGCAATACAGAATCAGAACAGATGTTTCTAAGCTGACCTAACACAAAGATTACTTTGTTAACACAGTCTTTGCAAATGAGACAGGGAAGTCTGGCTCTACCTATCCAGCCATCTCCTAGAGGCCTGTAATCATCACTGGAAACTTTGTTTCCATTTGCACAGGTTTTTGAGGAGTAAATTAGTGCAAGAGGTCATGGGAGGGAAGCTCCAAAGGTTAACTCTTCAGTCAAGGAACATAGTTTGTAAGAATGTTAAGAGTATTTGCATTGGCCAAAAGCCCATTTTAACATATTTTTCTGTCTCTAGCAGAAGTGAGCAAATGCTGTAGGCAGAAACATAAAATATGATGAAAGTTCACAGTGATCCGTTCCTAGAATAGTACCCCCTTTCTAGCAGTCACCTGGAGGTTTCTTTTCAGCGGCTGATAAGGCTGTCATGTGATGGGTTCGGCTGGTTCCTCATTGGGTAGCTCTTAGCTCTTGCAAATGCAGAAGCCACAGACACTTATTAATGTTAGATATTAATATTAGGAGTATAGTTTGTGAGAAATGCACATAGGAATCTTAAACACTTCCTCATGTACTTAACTTTTTATAAATTCATTAAATCATTGAGAAAATAATTTCAAACAGTGCTATTCAATCCATGTTCTGTAGAAGTCAGGAAGGTTTTCTGAACTGCCTGTAAGTCTGTGGTTTTTAATTTGTGTAAATATTTTCAACTGAAATTTGATAAAGGCTGCCAATCTCTCACTCAAAGAAAATACTTAATAAAGATCCTTGTCTCCTGGCTATCTTTAATCTTCTATTCATTGCTATCATTATGTTTATTCTTGTGTGTACCTAATTATTCACATTTTTTATCTAAAAATTCAATCAAAATCTCATTTCAATCAATAAGTTAAATAATTCATCTTGCAGAAGTTTTATTTGTTTCTTCTGTATGCATTAATACTTTTTTATTATTATTTTGCAGTTATATAAAAATATGTGGGGAGAGATCCTTCAAGGCAACAAAGCTCTGAACAGACCTTCATGGTGGGCAGAATTTTGTATTAATAGGCCTGTTATAGGCAGGCTGAGGTCAAGATTGTAAACCAAACAACTTGTAAGAGTCTGGATGGGCCTGAGATGGATACCTCATTTCAAACATCAGGAGGAAATGAGACCATATGTCAAACACTGAAAATGGAAGAGATTTTCATGAGAGGTGCCAAGTTTTAAAATAACTTGAAATCAAGTCCAGTTTGATCTCCAGGACTGTTAACATAACAATGACAAGAGCAAGAGCAACATGTCTGCACACTATACATATTTACTCAATTAAATTTAATAAATGAAGATTCATTATGATTGCTTCTTTGCAAAGTTTATATAAAAGAAATTTTCCAATCAGTCTCTTGTGGTTACTTTTGTATTATAGAAGGTAAATAATTAAAAAAACATATGCCACCAGGGATTAGGAATATGCTCATAAAAGAAAAAAAAAATTGGGACCAGGTGGAAAAAAACCTATGTTAACTGTGATTATAGTGTGAGAACATTTGGGGAGCATCTTGCAGAGAGCCAACCTCTACCACCTTTCAGAAAAAAAAAGAAGAGGTAAGGAGAAGAAATCATTTCAGTGTTAACAAAACCAGATATTCATCCCTGGAGGCATGGGATGCCTTTGGGAGCTTGCTAAGGGCCCCAGTTCTAAGGAACCAAACAGTGAATAACGTGGCAGTATGAAAAGATGGCTCTGATTAGTGGCACACCCTGTGTTGTCTTAGCTCAGAAGTGGGAAGTTGGAAACAATCACACTGTTAGCTTTTAGCTGAAAGGAATGTTCTTTTAGTAAAGATAACTTCTTAGCCAGACCAAGAGCAGTCTTGAGTATTAATAAAATTTCCACCACAAGTTCAGGGTCAACTAAAAATGATCACCTTTAACACACTTCAGTTTAAAAAAAAAATAAACAAGAAGCCTGAAATTCTGTGGCTGTTGTTCAGAGTCCCATTGGAAAAGTGGAAAAAAAAGAATATTGTTAAACTTTACCTCTATTCTTTCTTCTTTTCTAAGGAGGTACCAGAATACAGGATTTCCCAATAGGGCTCTTTTTCTTGCTACTGAACTGTAGGAAAGCTTAACCTTCTTTGCTAAAAAAAAAAAACATCTCAGCATAAAGTATTTTCTTTGAACTGTTTTGCCTTTTTCAATAAAGTCTAGTAGGTGGCATCATCCTATGGAAAAAAAATAGATCAATACAGCTAAACACCTATCATTAGATATTATGGAATCATGGGATCTCATCATTATCTTTAGGAATTTTCCATATCAATAGAGAATCCAACAAGTGTCTCCTACCTGGATTTTTACAGGTCTGAAGGAAACAGGAAGAGCTCCTTATGCCCAATATCCAGTGTGAACAGCAGGAGCTCTGGCAGTGACAAAGGCAAATGGGGAAGAGAAGCCATGCTATGTGAAATGTAGCATTGATCTGTCACTCCACATTCTGTGCTATCAATGCTGATCAGCATCATTATTTCACTGTCATACGTGCCTGTGATTGCGCCATCACCTCTGAGCTCTTCACAAGTGATATGGTCTTTTCTTGCTGTCTTCCTCACAGCTGTGTGTAATTCTTGCATATAAACTGTAAGTCTATTTATAAGGCCTTGTTAGTCCAGAAGAAAACACAAAGGTGTTTGACATATAGCTTAAACTACCTTCATCCCAGTAAAACTACAGCAAAACTGTGTCACAGCAGCACAGACCTGAAGATCTGGTGAACCACAGGGGTACTCACCCAACACGTGACAAGATAAAGACACCCTGTAAAAATATATCCCTAAATTGTTCCTGTTAATCTCATTTATTGTGACTATTCCAGCAATAGCCAAAATCCCTGATAAAAGCTGAGCCCCTCTTCTGCTGATAAGGACTGTACAAACTGGCAGGGAAAAGTGCTGTTCGTTCTGAAAAGCTTCTAACTTCAACTAAAGCAAGCACTGCAGAGGCTGCATGGGGAAGGACAGGATTATGGGCAGGCAAAGTGGGAATACTCAGTTAAATAACATGGTTATAGACACTGAATATGGAGTGTCACAGAGCCTGCAGGAAGCTTAGAGCTTCGTGGGATCCTTGGATACCTGGTTAATGGCAGGAGTCACAGACCTGAGCTCCAAAGCTGAAATAAGTAGAAGCACTGTGAGGCCTTGGGGATTTACTCTTTGAAAAATCCTGCATCCCAGCCATGGAGTGCTGGTGGCTGCTCACCAGGGCTGTTTGCAAGCTCAGTGCACGTGTTCAGCAGCTGTCAGGCCTTACATGCTGCAGCAAAGGCTGGCACTCTACTCTCACACCCAGTGCAAAGCCATGGGGCAGCAAAGGCAGGCTCATTCTATGGACCAGAGCCACTCTGCACTCAACATTATCAAAGATAGCATTTTCTGTATGAATACCTGGGTAACTGTGATCAGGTTCTTTAACTGAGTATGACTATGGATTTCTGACCTGTATTTTTAGCCAGATCTGTGTAATCAAATGAGCAAAATATCCTTTTCCTCTGAAGTCAACAGTCAAAGGTTCCAGAGATCTTTTACATCCAGCTTCTCAGAGCAGGAGAATTTGTAAGTTTGAACTTGCAGAGCTGCAGCATGGAAAGAGAGAGATGTCATGAAATTTGGCATCCTAGTATCTACTAAATAATAGGGCAATAATTCAACAACTACCACAAGATGTCATTATTATATGCAGTTTCTTCCTCTTTGTAGAACATTAAATAAAAGAGGCCTCTGGCAGAACAGAGAAGTCATTTCCCTCCACTTCAAATGCCAAATAAAGTTGGATGTGTCATTTTATCTTGGTTGGGGAGCTGGGTCAAAGTCAGTCAAATAGCTTCAGTCCAAAACAATTTGGCCACAGGAATCTGTCTTTTTAAGCTGCCCTGTGAAGGCACCAGCAAGTTGAATCCAAGTAGGCCTGAAGGAGCCATTCCACTGCCTCCCCAGTGTCCCGTGCCCCGCTTGTCTCCTGGAGAATGGCAGTGCTCTGCTTTGTGACTGTCAAACCACCTACCTGCCCAGGGTATTTCAAACCAGATATTTATTCTATGGTGAGATACTTCTGCTGATGTGACTCACAGCAAAAAGGTTTTAACAGAAAGAATTAAATTGTTTATTGTGCGTTGGAACACTGAGTGCACACACGTTCCTTGCTGATGGGGCAAGATAAATACATGAATATTTCACATCACTTTGTTAGGAGTGATAGTTTCAGGAGAAATGCTTTATGGGTCAGGTGGAAGCCTTGTCATCCTTTACAGCTGCAGTTCTGTGGATGTGGATCCAGAGGTGCTTGTTTTTTGCAGGGATAAGTAGACTCATATGCTGCTGTTTCTTTCTGAAAGCATCCTTTCTACTGTAATAAATGATTAATCATGCATTCTGCAGGGTTGCAAGTTCCTCTTCTGTTCACCTTTGTTCATATATTTTCTTTACTGACTTAATGTGTTTTCAAGCACGGGTGGTGATTTCATGCCAGCACACACTACCAGCATGGCCAGTGTCTCTCTCAGTTCGGCCATGGGGACATCCCAGAGGCCCACGTGTCCTCTGCTAGCACTGTACCTTCACAGGCCTCAAGTGCTTTGTTATTCCCACTTCTCATTAGCCTGAGATCAGAGTAAGATCATTTGAAGTCGGTTCAATGGCCCAAGGAGCAGCACAGGCAGAGGGGAGCTCTCTGCATGAGGCATCCATGTGATGGTTTAATCTGAGCCACACGCTCCGGCCAGGCGGGGTCAGCTGGAGCGCAGCAGGCTGCCCGCAGCGCCGTCAGTGGCAGCACAAGCAGAAAGCTTCGCTCTTCTCCAAGCAAGTCAAGTCACAGGTTCATGAAATACAAGCAGAGCATTTCAGATCAGTTCCTTTCAAGGCAAAGAGAGGGGTAAATGCTGAGAACAGCAGTTCTGCTGACTACCTTGCCTTGTTTTTTTCCTCAAGTGTTTGCAGCCTGGTTGCGTTTGTTCGGTATTCCCACAGCACGCATCTCTCTTGAATAAATTCAAGTTCCATCAGGAATTTCTTCACTGTGTTTGCCAAAGAATAGGCTAGTAAATATGTGGCTAGAAGAATTCCCAGTGTATTTCCTGAAGACAATTTACACATTTTTACACTTTTTGTTCGGTCAGCATTTGTACCCAACAGTCTCCAAAGACCCACTGTCATTGGTCATTAGCTACATTCACCTGCCCATCCTTCCATCCTCCTGCCCTTCCCACCTCATTTCACTTGTCTCTGCTCAGAGCTTTGCTAAATACTCATTTTTTTGCCAAATTATAAAATATCCATTGTTATTCCTCCTTTTAAGCAAAGGATAGTTTTAGATTATATGTTGCTGGATAGGAAAAATGCCTCAATTCATAATGTCAGTTTTGTTTAGAAGGGCAGTTGCCTGCAGCATATTTGCCATGGAGGGATATCCAGGAGTTAGGGAACAACCTGTAGAAGGACCAACATGGATCTGGAGTTTGTCCCGTGGCCATGACTGAGATGTGATTCATGCTTTCCACATGTGATCCACGGGCCAGGACAGGTTCCAGGGCATCCAGAGGAAAGCCACCATACTGCCACTGTGATGTACAGCATATATTGCACTTACACCTCCTTAACACCTCCACAGGGCTTTTTGGGTCAGCCTGTCCATAAGCAGTGGGCCTGAGAATGAAACATCTTCTAACAGTGAGATGTGTTCTTTTGTAAAATATAAGAATCTAAACAAGAATCTATGGACAGAAATAATTTTCTATAGCAAAAATACGAGCTCCAGTGACAAAATTGTTTATAGAGGCAGAAAAAGTATTCTGCAAGTGGTTCTGCACTGTATTTATGTGCTCTTATCACTGGGATGTGATGAAATACTTTCCAATCCCTCAGTAACCCAGGAAGCTGTTAAGCAATACATACAATGGTAAACACAACCAGCAGATCCATGTAACAAAAGATGGTGAAAGTTTTACTAGGAAGACCTGACTGGCCTAAGTACACTCATTTCTCTAATATTTAAGAGTATCAAAGAAATTCCACCAGATTAGAGCTTGCTGTTCTACAAATATATGAAAAGAAAAGTGGTGAACTTGATTCTATGACAAAAAAACTAAAAGAGAACCTGAAGGGTGATTCAACTAATAATATAATTGGCATATAGTAATGCAAAAAATATAAAAATATGTCAATAAGAAATTTTACAGAAAATAGAATGTTTCTGACAAACCTGATTTCCTCCCAGGTATTCTAAAACTCTGTTTTTTGTATATAATGTGCAACATGAACATTTACCTCTAACACACCCTAGTTAGTGTCACATGACACTGAGATGAAAAACATCAGCATTTTGTCTATCAGCAAACACATTTGAATTGGGTTATGAGCTTCATGACTGACAGGATCTCAGGAAGCCATCAGTGGAGAAATCACTCTGTGTGCTTTAGGGATGTTGTTAAGGATAACCTGAGACCTGCCACTGCTTATTATTTTACTCAGCAACCTGGAAATTATTTTAAAATCTCTTTTATTAAAATGTGCACAATTGCTGGACTGGTTAATTAGGTGAGAACAGACATAATCTGAAATGATTAATAAATTTAGACCAGACTGGTTTCGCTGACCCAAGTATGAAACATCTCCTTCAAAAAATGTAGGGGTAAAGAGAGATTTTGTCATCCTAGGTCAGCCAGAGCTGAGGGAAGGTGAGTGCTTTTCTCTCCACACTGGCTGATTGCTCTCATTAAAGACTGACCTCCACTGATATATTTGGGAGAGAATTTAAATTTTTCTAAATGCTACAGGAGTGTTCCAGGAAGAGTAAGAAAATGCGAGATCATTATAATCTTAATATGATCAGAGAATTTATTCTTGTTCAGTCCTACTGTTAAAAAAGCAACATCCAAATGCCAGCCTGCCTAGGAGATGGAAACTGTGGATAAGTATTCATCTGTGCTTCAGAAATCATATGCCAAACTCCTGCTTTCCTTACAGGGCACAAAATAACAGCAATGAGCAAAAATATTGAATTCAAAGCCAGGGAAGTGTGGTACAACAGGAAACTGAAAAAACTCTATGTTTAGCATGTCAAAGAGGAGCTTAAAATATGAAGCAATTTCTGCATTATAGGCTTCTCCAAAAATGTTGTACTAAAATATTGTACGTCAAAACAAATATAATTTGTGTCTGATCACTGGGGAGAGATTTAAGGGTATGGTTTACTTTGAAGGAAGGTTTGTGCATATACACATTATTTGGGATGACCAAACCGTGGTCTATGGTTTTGTTACATGCTGTACCAACCTCCTTTAAATCAGAACAGCTGGTGCCATATGAACTGCCCTCCAAAAACATACTTGTCTGAGTGTTATTAAATAATGATTTTTTTTTTCTAAGCCCACACAAACACTTGGCTTTTTCCATCTAGTTTATCAATGATGAGTGTTTGCAAAGTCCAGAACTCAGCACTGCCTGTATTTCACTAGTGTGAGGGAGAAGCCAGGAAAAACATATCTCCTGGGGAGTATTCCCAGTTGTAAATTTATTTTTGACACATATAGGATGGAATTGGGTTTCTGTGCTTGTTTTGATCTCTTTACAGATTCATATTAAAGGGATATCTTCCAGCTCTGCAGAGCTGCATATCCTGTTCCAGAACTAAATCTGTGGGTGAGTCCCTCAACCAGAACTCTGGGGCAGTGGGACAAACACACAAGTGCCTCAGACACTCAGCAAGCAGCAGCCCAGTCCTTTGCTCAACACATAAATATTTGCATGGCTGAGTTATGCTCCACGGCAGATGAAAACCATGGATTTTTTTCCCAGCCATCAGTTGCACTCCGTGCTGTTCATCCAAGGCACAGCCCGTGGGCACAGCTCCAGCCAGAGCTGCTCTTGGCTGTCACAGCTGGGCTCTGCTCCCGGGTGGCCCTGGGACAGCCACCAGGTGATGGCCCTGTGACAGCCACCCGGAGATGGCCCTGGGACAGCCACCAGGAGATGGCTCTGGGACAGCCACCAGGAGATGGCCCTGGGACAGCCACCAGGTGATGGCCCAGAGGGGCTGCAGGGCTGTCCTGCTCGACTCCACTGCAGCAGAAGGAACAGATCTCAGCCTGCTCAGCCCGTCGTGGTTACAAGGAGAGCATGTCTTCAGGGATTTTCCCTCTGTGGTTTTGGCTCACTTTTGGCTTTGGGTTTCATTTAGGTCTTTTGGTGGGGAGGGAGAATCAAAGAAAATTTTGCCTTTCCAATGACCAGGTAGTCTGTTTTGACAATAAGGAAGGCAATAGGCATGGAATTTCTTAGCTGTGTTATGGCTTCTCCTCCTCAGTGTCCGAATTTCTGGTGTCTTCTCATTACACTTTGGCTGTGAGGACAGTTCAACAGCAAAAGCTGGAGCATTTGCAGTTTTATTTCTGTTGCCAGGCTCCCTGTTCATTTTGGGAGGATTCCATATGCAACCAGATATGATTTTCCTCTGTGTTAAGAAATAGTCCTGGCAGTAAACTGTTTGAGTCATCTTTCTGTTTGCTTGACTTCTCCCATAATAATATTATTCAAAACTTGATTCACTCGCTAATCTCACAAGACAGGATTTCAGATACTTAAAGAAAAAAACTTTTCTTTTTTGTTTTTTTTTTTTTAATTTTGATCTAAGAAAGCTCAGAGTTGAAAGGCTCATGCTGGATTTTGCTTCAGTTGGGTAGAGAGCAAAAAACTTCTACAGAAAGGCACATTCCTTAGAAATTCAATCTGCAACATGATTGATTACAGCTTGTTTTGGTGGGGAGGAGCATGGTGGCATCACCATTAGTAGTGAGGTGTGTCTCACCCCTTCTCGGAACCATCATTTCACCTCTGAACTAGCAGAGTGATTCTCTCATGTGAATTCAAATTCTCACTCAGGGATAGAACCAAGATAAACACTTAGGAGGTCCAGTACAGACTCTCTCATTGATGTTCCCACATCCTGGGAGCTGAGGTGACCCAAGTGTCATCGGGTCAAATGCTGTTCTTCAAGACAAGATTGGCAGTATCTGTGTTACTCTTGAAATTCCACTTTTTCTTCAATGCAGATCCAGTGTTAAATCATAATTAACATACTGGAACAGGCAGGCATAGATCTTGCTTCAGAAATCTAGTATATTTTCATCATATTTTTTGGAGATTCTGGGTGGAAAGTGGGGCAGGGTTTGTAATGCTTGAGAGAGGAAATCACAGCCCAGGGTCCCATCATCCTAAGTGCTGTACACAAATGTACTCTCACAAATAGATCTTTGAAACACTGGAATTCAAGGAGGAGACAAGAAATCATGCACTTTGAGCAAATCAATATGCCAGTACTAGCTAGCACTTCATGCAGCAATCTCAATGCTCTATTTGCCATTTTTTGCCATAATTTTCAGAGACCTTCCTAATTTGGAAAAGAAGCTCACACAAAAAATGGTAGTCAGTACTCAGCCTACAGAGTGGCATCATGGAGGCTGAAGTAAACATCCTTTCAGTGAATAAAAGATTTCAAAATTAGGATTACACTATGATGAGTCCTGAGAGTGAAGACCAAGAGTTTACACTAAATGTAGGAATGAAGTCAGTGGAGAGACAAAGAAAGTAGGAGACAGTGCCAAGTCCTGTGCTAAGAGAAAGTGCAGAAAATGCCCTGTATTTGGCATGGAAATGATAAGGACAGAGATGCATTTTCCAAGGATGGAGAAAAGGAAATATTGGGTACCTATTTCTATAAGTATGTTTTACTGTTTGAGAGGGAAGTCAATTTTTTTTTCAGAGAATTCAAAGGAGTTTTAAAGTTTAGAGATAGTTTGAACATGAGACATGCTGATGGTGAGCTTTCATCCACACTGGAAGTGTCTCCTTAAACTACTGCTTTAAGAAACTACATCTGTTAAAATTTTTGTTCAGTTATTTTTTCTTCCATATGTATCTAGGCAACACCTGGAATAATATTATTTTCTAAATACTTCTAAAATCCAGTGGTTCACTGCAATATGCTGCAACATTTCCATATACAGGTTTCTTACACACACAGACACACACTCATTTACAAAACTCAACCCACGCATGTGTTTTCAGAAGCAAAACTAAGCAATTTTTAAGCAGGCTTATTCAAATCATTCTCTTTCTGGTTGCTACTTTTTTCGGTCAGAATTCATCCAGAAATAAATGTCTAAAGCTAAGTTAGCATGTATATTTTTTTAACAGTCATAGCATTATCACAGTAATCATCTCCTTATGAAAGCATTATGAATGGCAAAGAGATAATGAGGAGCTATTTGTAATATGGTATATCAATTAGAATCATAATAAAAGTTAATAAGATCATTACATCAAGAGTTACACTGTAAAATGTGGGAGAGGGAATTCTCTTATTACATTCAAAAATTACAGCAGAACCCTGAGCACACTTTACATTTTAAGTTCATAAAAAAATAATTTGATAAATCTAATTTTTGTAATGAAGTTGCAGTTTTATTTTTGAGTCTCCTAGGGGAATTGCTGTTATTTAAACAAATGCATCTTACAGAAGATATTACCACTTTAATTACCTCAAGATGTTTAGAGACATTTCCTCTTAATTAAAAATCAGAGGACCTAATGGCCATGGTATGCCTAAGAGCCCAGGGAAATCATTTGTTGATCTGTGGTTGCTATGAGGCTATTGAGAGCTATAGGTTGTCTGTGGATTAACATATAGCTATGTAAACTAAAAATGGTTTGAAAAGCTTGAAGGTTTCATGCAAACTCCATTTCAACACATACACCCTCTCTGATTACTGAGGAAATGTGTTTGAAATTATTTCATTTTACTGTTTCCACACATCAAAGGCAAACTCTGTCTAAACCCCTCCCTTGAACTTGTGCACCTATGCAAACTCTGCCATGTCTCATGCAGGTTATGGGGTGTGTCTATGGCACAGCAAGCAAGTCAAAAGACCCCAAAACCAATAGTGAATAGTGTACAGTAAGCAGTGGTCTCTGAGCCAATGGGTTTGGGCTCATGAAGCTGAAAGAAGCAGCAGCAGGCAGTGCCCCGTGCGTAGGAAGCTGCCTCCAGAGCAGCAGGGCTGTGCACGGGCTGACCCAGTGCCACAGGAACCTGGGGGCAGAAGACCAGGGCAGCAGCTCCATCAGAGTGTCCTCTGGCTGGGCCACAGCACAGGACAGGCCATGCTGCTGAGTCACCTGCACTTGCAGCTTGGCAAATGTCTTGTTGCCTTGTCTTGAAATGTCCTAAGTTACCTGAGCAGAACTGGTTAATTCTGTCAGAGATCACAGTGTGGGCCAAACCTGAGCAGCAGCTCGCCGGAGTCACGAGGGGAGCACTGAGAAGATGAGCTGTGGCTGAGCCTGGCACCAAGCCTGAGAGCAAAGCACAGCCTGGACCCAGCTCCCCAGCCCTGTGGCTGCCCAGCACCTGCCCATCCCCGGCCGTGCAGAGGAGCAGAGCACCTGCAGAGGCTCAGGCTGCACCATCTGTGTTACTGCACAGACACATCTCACCAAGCACCACCAAACTGCCATGGCAGCCTGTGCTTCAGGAGCAGGACTTCTGCTGGAGTAGGAGTGTATATGGAAAACCCTTTTATTTACAGCTCTTTGGGACCAGAAGCAGATTTATAATTGCAGTAAATTGTTTACACAGCAAAGTAACTACTGATGCAGCTGCTTCTTCCTCCCACTTGTCAAATGCCTTTTTTTTCTTTTCCCTATTTCAACATTTGGCTATTTTGATGAAATGCATTTTACCATATTGCTTTACCGCCTCCCTTGTTTTGCCTCAAGATTTAAAGATACTGTGCAATGACTTAAGTCCCAAATATGGATGAACTTGCGTGTGTATCAATACATCTTCCACAACAGTGAAAGAAACAGGGATTTATAGACAGAATTTGTCCTTTTCAGGAAGTTCTGCAGAACACAGGAAAAAAACTCTGTTTAGAGCTGCTATTCTGCAAAACTAAGTAATGTCCAACAACATTACACCAGAGGCTCTGTATGATGAAGCAAAGTCCTGCCTTGCCTATCGGGTCTCTTAAAAATATTCCTATCTCCAGGAAACAACATCTCAGAAAGCACCATCCATGTGTTGCCAGCTGGCATTTTTGACTCAGTAGAAGAGCCAGAAGACAGACACAAAGGCTGAAAATCAAGATCTGTTTTATTTGTGTGCAATTTAGGTTCCAATTTGAGCAGTTACTGTGGGTTTGTTTCCTTTTTAATTTCCCACAAACAATTCCTCAGAAAATAAGCTGCAGAAACAGTGCTACATGCTATTCCAGAAACTGTTCCAGAATCCTCCTACTCCTCTGAAACTACCTCGCTGCTGTGTCACAGGATCTCAAAGGTTTTACATCCAGGTGGAATGTGGACATGAGAGAATGTTGTTCAGCCCCTTTTTTCTCTCTTCCCTTTATCACTTGGATACTCACATCTTTCTGTGAGCTCATCTTCCTGTCCTACAGCAACAAAGAGGGCAGAATTGTATCCATCATTGTCAGTGGGACCACTGGTGGGCTCTTTCTTTCAGCAAGGTTTCTTTTGCTGCAACCTCAATCCACCCTATCACACCCCTTCAACCCTTTAAATTCCCCACACGAGGCATCTGTACGCAAAGTCACACAGAGGGGTGGCCCTGTGGGAACACTGTGCCTCAGAGCAGGGGACAAGCACCCCTATGAGCCTGCCTGGTCACAGAGTACCCAAAAATACTGCTTTATGGGATGGTGAAAGGAGGCCACAGAACACCTGCAGTGCTGCACTGAGGTTGTCTGGGATGCACTGACCAGGACACAGATCTCTCTGAGGGCCTTCAGACCAGTATTCTGTTTCATGACTGACCTAAATGAAAACAAAAAGTACGAATTTCAGTTGCCACAGGGCTAACCAAAGTACACAGATGCCACAAAACCATTGGGAGGCAGGTAGCCACACTCTTCAACTACTGGCCCAGAGGCTTGAGTATGTGACAGCAGCTACAAGACACTTCACATCTTGTCTTTCTTTGTTTTACATCAAAACCAATCCTTTCTTCAAGCTGATGCTCTCAGCCTCTCCTTTGTGCTTCCAAGCCAAGCCCAGGGTGCCCACAGCTCCCTTCTCATATCACAGAACTCGACCTGTTTCCCCTATTTCCCTCTGCTCCACTATGTCCCCTGTTCTCCTTCCTGTAAACGTCAATGTCTGACATTCGCTCTGTTCTTGTGCCACTCTGAGTGCTGCTGTAGTTTTTGACACAGTCTGATTAACATACTGAAAATCCTCCTTTGACTCAAGTGTCTTTAGAGCCAGAGGCTCCTTTTTTGCTTTCCTGGCTCTGGGGTTCTGCCAGTGGGACAATTTACACTCACACAGGTGTG
Source organism: Rhipidura dahli (assembly GCA_013399225.1). Taxonomy (NCBI): domain Eukaryota; kingdom Metazoa; phylum Chordata; class Aves; order Passeriformes; family Rhipiduridae; genus Rhipidura; species Rhipidura dahli. Next base: position 479,629 of record VXAC01014637.1, read on the forward strand.
CCACTGTCCCCTTAAATTAGAGGGTGTGAGGTGGCTGTGCCCTTCTCCACTGCCTGGCAGGTGAGCACTGAGCTGTCTGCAGCTCAGCTCTTCCCTGGGCACTGTGTTTGATACCACCTGCCCAAAGAGCCAAAGACAGTAGCAGCACCACCCTGTACACAGAAGTAAATAATAATGCAACCTGTGAAGAAGCCACTGCCATTTTTCTTTCTACTTCCACCCACTGTGAGTAGTTAGGCAAGGAAGGACCTCCCAAATGTCCCTGGGCAAGCACTGAGCAACCCTTATCCTGTTACAGATCTTCCTCATATTAGAAGCTCTAGAGGCACATTGAGATAAATTATATACTCCCATATGAAAAATCTAAGCACTCACAAGTTAGGTGTCTGTACTGAATGGCAGTGGAAGCACTTCCATCACAAGAGGGGTTTTTTAGCATCTTAAAGGAGCTGATGACTTGGGCTAAGAGTATATATATTGATAGTTTCTGTGGCAAGATGCTTTTTTATCCAAGATAAAGGTCAAGCACATCTGGAAGATATAATAGCTCTGTCCTATAGAGACTATATCAACTATCTTGCTGCCAAAATCTACTATAAACACGCACAAAGGGCCAATCTGCTGATTTTCCCAGCTGTCACTTGTTTATTTAAGGGGCTAAGTCAGTTTTCAATTATTGTTCTGCTAAGAAAAAATGAAATCTATTGTGTAAGTGCTGTGTCAAATTACCATTGCTGCATGCTATGATTCCTCGAGTTTTGAAAACCTCAGTTTCTGTCCTACTTATCTGCTTGGACTGTACATAATTATTAAATGGTCCCTAAAATCTTTTAGCCATTTTGCACAACAAATTAAACTTATTTTCATGGAATAGTTATAATAAGAAATCTGCTTTAAGCGTGACAATAGTTTGCTGTCCCAATCTAAACTGTCCAATGCACCTTTTAAAAGTACCAATATTCATTTTTACTTTAATTTTGAAGTGCTAAACAAGCTCACTGTGACCACATTTCTCAAAACTGCATGGCACAGCTATGGGTGGAAAATGCAGGAGCACAGGCATGAGCAGGGGTGTGTATTGTTAGCAAAGGAGCTGCAGAGCTTAGTGATAGGAGGCACCCTGCAGACAGGTGCACCCACAGCCCTGCTCCTCTCTGCAGCTACAGAGCCCAGTTCAGGATGGTGATGAGCACCCAGGAGAGTGCAGAGCCCACAGCCCCACTCTGTGGGTGAGGCTGAGCCTTTATAACCATGCTGCCAGCACAGAGGGGACTGGTTTAGAGAAGGCAAGGACAGTGCCCAGCTCCCTCCTTAGCATGACCTCCACTTTCCTGGGAAGCACCTTCACCACTTACTTCTGCCTGGAGCAAGTTGAAACCAGGCCTGGCTGCATCCCAAGGTGTCAGAAGCAAAGCTACAGCCCAACAGTAGAAGTTTAGACTTGTTAGGTGTGTCCCAGCTCCTTCTGTGCTCCACAAAGCCCCCAGCACAAAGCCTTCTGTGATGTCCTTGGCTGAAGATGAGGAGGAGGAGTGTGGTCAGCTGCACAACTGCAGCACATCCTCAGTGTCCAGGGCTTCTGATCAGGCCCTCCACCAGTTACAGCAATTGAAAGTGCTGTCAGTTTATATTCACCACACTGGATACTTTCTGCATTTAAAAGGAAAATTAGTCTGATATTGGGTCATCCATTTCATTGTTCACCTTAATCACTACTTGAGAGCTTAAAAATTAGCAAAGAGGCATTAAATGCAGAGAAGTATTAAAATGGCTGGACTTGTAGCAGCTGGTTTGAATGGACAGGCAGGAGGTGAAGCATCAAAGGTTGCTTTTGTCTTTATTCCTGGAATCAGAGCAAGTGAGAAGCTGCCATTGCAGTTCCTTTCTTTGCACAAGCAATTTTATTCTTTAGAGAGTTAAAGTAAAGAGATAAAGAAGTAGAGAAATGAAGAGTCAAATAAACTTTTACTTGTATTTTACTCCACTAATTAAATGAAGACAATAACATTTGGTGATAAAGCTACACAACAGAGTTTTTTAAGGATTTTTCCTAGGTATTTACAGAACTTGGCTGTGCAGTAGCTGCCTTCAAACTTAGTTGCTCATGATCTGAACTGAATTTTAGACTGCTGTCTCCTTAATTTAGACCTTGATGGATTTTTCTTTATCTCCAAATTTAATTAGTTGACCACCCTTTTAGATATAAAGAAAGCATGAACACACTGAGATAGATAGATAGATAGGTAGATAGATAGATAGATAGATAGATAGATAGATAGATAGATAGATGGATGGATGGATGGATGGATGGAACAATTTTTCTACCAAGTACTGGTCAACACCTCTCTTGTTTTTGGCTACACTTTGCTAGAGCAGGAAGAATTGGACAGGTACAGTATGTTTATAAAAATCTTTTTCTACTTCTATCCTTTTTTATAGACTGGGTCGAGTTAATCACTTGTGAAAAAGATGATTCAGCTCCTTTATTTACACAGAACTTTTGTAGATCACCAGAGGTGGAGGACAATTAAATGCTTGTCTTATGAGGTCATTCATAAAGGATGATTTGTTTTCCTGGGAACCCTGTGCTATTGGAGGTGATAAGGTCTGGAGAAGTTCCAGGAGAAAGGGGGAGACTGCTCCAGCATATAATGGGAGAGGCTCTGATTAGTCAGCACTTCTGAGACAACAGAAAACCCAGAGCACAGCCAGGATATTGACTGGAACCTGTTTGAGCAGCAGGTGCATGCTAGTCAGCATCTACCAGGAATATTCACAAATACAGTCCCCAGTGTGCTTCTCTGGGCACAACCCCAGCTCTTGAAAAACATCAGAATGCTGGACTGGAGTATGTAGGTCTTCCTCAAATACAAGTCAGGCAGGCTGGAAGGGAGACTTGGGCTCAGGCTGCAAGCTGGACATTGGCCAAAGGGCGTTGAATACATTGGGGTGAAGAGAGACATGTAGGAGAAACAGAAGATTTGATCTCAGATTTTTGCTCTGCGGATAGTATCTGTGTGAGAAAATCACAATCTGTGATACTTCATCAAGCTGTGAGCTGAGCAGCCCCCCACCTAGACCTACATTCTGGCCTTAGAAACTGGCTGAATGGTGCAGCCAAGGTGATCATCTAAAATGCCTTTATAACCACTGACCAGAAACAGGCTCTTGCAGGGTACAGTTCATAACAGCTCTTTCAGAGGTCTGTGGTGGGGTGAGATGAACCACATTTTCTGCAGAAACTAAAAAGTTATTCATCTCCAGACTGGAATATCTGTTAGTGCACCCACACGTAGGTCTATTTCACCCAGATGTGCTGCACTTGCACCCAGCCAGCTCTGGTGAGACCCAGAAACAAGCCTGTGAGGATCTACATCCAGCCTCTGCCATTTCCAGCCATCATGGGGAGAGGGAAGAGTATCCCACTGATGGAGGGATGGTCCCTCTTCTCCTGAAACACTCTCACTGAGAAAAAGTATGACGATGAGTAAGAGAGGGAGCAAGAGGATGAAAACCATAACATTTCAGATTGTGTCTCAAAAAATGAAACTCTAGCCAACAACTGAGATTGTTTGGATGAGGGATATTTATTTAAGTCCTACACTGGATATTAGACACATCAGTCAAACTGCAAATTCTGTAGGAAACAGCCTGTTTATCCAGAGTCTAAGAGGGATGAAGCAATACCATCCCTCCTTAAGTGGTGTTAGAGGCAGAAATGAAGAAGGACCACGGCATGTGAAAGGTGTCTCAGCAGGCTGAGGTTGAGCTGCTGCTGGTGAATTCAGCAGGCTCAGAAAGGCTGTCAGGCACTCAGGCCAGCTGGCACAGGGTAAGCCCTGTCTGCCACTGAGCTCGCCTCTCCTCGACAGGGCAGCAGCGTGAGGACAGCATCCGGGGAATGGCCCTGGGAGCCCCAGGGGACAGCTGGCTGTCCCTGCCACCCCAGCCCAGCCACTGCTCTGGCAGCTCAGCCCCACTCAGCTGGGACCCATGCCCAGCAATGCCTCATTATTTGTAGGAATTTAACTGGTAGGGGAAAACAGGAGAGAAAAATTCAGGAAGAATGAATAAAAATCAAAATCATATTTTTACCTTTCCCTCAGACAACAACAAAAAAAGATTTAAGCAGGAATTGTCAAAAAATTAGCAATCCATGGCATAGAGGCTTATTCTTTAGAAGTGCTAAGGTAAGAAGAAAAGGTAAATCTCTAATCTATAGAAATGCTCTTAAACTCACTGGGGTCATCAAAGATGGCAAAAGGTAGAGAGGATTTATCTTTAATAGGGTTCAAAGGTGCCTCAGTTTAAAAGCTGGAAAAATAGCCAGTACTGCAGATGGGAAGCAAATTGAAAAACATTTTTTGTTTGTGTTTATTTATTCAATTTCATGGTGTCCTTGGTTGCCCAGAGGAGCTACTGAGAGTAGTTTCTACTGTGTTGTTGGTTAGAGTTAGGTTACACACGCTTTTAGAAATTCAGCTGTCTGCCACTAATGATTTGTTCAGTGTAGCTTGGGGGTAGTGATGCAATTAGCAAAAGTAAGCCAAATCTGTCCCAGGTGAAACTTCACTGATGTCAATGGCTTTATTTGGGATGATGTGCTTATTCCAGTGTGTGTAGGGACAGCATGCAGAGAGTCTTGAAAAAGGACTTACATGGATTTCATTTACTGATACTAATGAATACTGATACTAATCCTGCATTACACCGAATAAAATGTCAAAACACCATATTTGCATTGATGCAGGAGTGCATTTCTGTGGGCCACTCACAGACCCAGTGCATTATTGCAGAAACCTGATCTAGTGGGTGACATCGCTGCCCATGGCAGGGGGTTGGGACAAGATGATCTTTAAGGTCCCTCCCAAACAAAAACATTCTGATTTATGATTCTGTGGTTCTAAGTGTAGTAATTATTTTATATTTTTAATAGTGTCCTTTGCAATTCTACCCATAAGCATGTAAAATAACAGTTTTTCCACTCCCTGAGGATGTGCTACCTTTTTGAATTTGCAAAAGTAAAATAAGTACCTAAAGTCTTTATTCCTGGCTGTTCAGGAATGCATTTGCTACAGAAGAGACCATAGCAAGTGCATGGCAGACAAAAAGAAGGGTGAACTTTGCCTTCCCTCCTGAATAGGGCACTGTGAAATACAAATAAGCTTTCCTTGGCCAAAAGGCTTTTAAAGTCTGTTCCATCAAGTAAAGATATATTGTGTTGCAATGAAATTACCAGGGCTTCATTACTGGTGCCCTGATAACTAAGAAACTAAATAAAGATCAAAATTGAAAGAACAAGCCAGCCATTTCACACAAGTTGTACCAGAAGTCTGTGTTAGAGACCCCAAATCACTCTGATTCAGGGTTATTCAATTACTTTTTCTGGACTCTGCTGGAAAATTATGTGACTGTCCCCTTGGTAGAAAGCAAAGCCTGGATGCAGGTCCCCCTGGCCAGAAAGTCTCTTCAAGCTGCATGAAGCACTGGCCTGCATTAGCATGGGGGCCATCAACAGCTGTGACTGACAAAATCCAAGTGAATCATGTTCCTGGTGAAAATTTTGTCCAGAAATCATCAGTCCTGGGTGGTGTCTTAAATAAAGAGTCATCCTTCCTCCTATTGCTTTCTAAACAATGAGGGCAAATTTATGACCAGCAGGATAGTCCACTAGATAGTAACATAAAGAGTAAAACCTACAGCCCTCAGTTTTATTAGCTCTGAAAAAAACCAGTGCTTCTTAAATGGATCTGCTTAAGTGTGACCTCTTCAATGATCTCTGCTCGTGGGTTGTAGCAACAGCTCCCCAGCTGTGCTGTTATTCACAAGTAACCATAGAAATGAAAGTGCTGCCAAGTATGTGCTCTTTGTTTTTTTCAAAGGGCTGAAAGACGATGCAGTGATGTCTTTGCCCCTCCTGACTTAATTCTGAACTCACCCCCTGGCAGACCTGATGGAGAGGTGAAGATGAGACTTGCAGTTATTGGAAAGCTCTGTCACCAGAGAGCTCAGTCAACAACGCCACTTCTGCCACTGGGATGCTGGTGCATTTTCAAAAGGCCTGCAGCTAGAAATAGGATGTGGTGGAAAGTTATATCCTGTTATTCAGTAATTGCTGGTTTTAATGAATTTTTTTTTTGTTGTTTATTGCAATTGAGATGGAACTGAAACAGTGTTGGTATCTTTAGCCAAATAATTTGTTTTGGAAAGAAAAAGTTGCATAAAATCTTTTCTGCAGGGACACTTTCAAGTTATTTATTGGCCTACACTGATCTTTGAGTTTTTCTGGGTAATTCTGTTCTTAGAATAGGGTTGTCTGACTCTGAACTGGCATCCAGGCTTTTTCAGTATCCACTAGAGTGGCACACTTCCACTGGGCAGTACTAATCATGTGTTATGGTGGGATAATCCTCTTTCTCCCCAGTCTTAGAGGGAGACAATTAGCTGAGACCTGACTCCTGTCTCATAGGCAGCTGCAGTTAGGTGGGGGACTACTCATGATGTTTTACTGCCCATTTACTGGGCAATTTAAGGGCTAAGAAACCCTGGTGGTTTGTTTATTATTACCCTGGTTTTTTTTCTCCCACACCCTGTACTGCCCACAGCAGCCAGGTATCCACAGGCAATGACAACCCAACGTGCTCCTGCTTTTTATTGACCAGGCAACATCTCCTTTCCTACAGGAAAGGAGACTGATTCCCACTTGCCCAGGAGAATTTAGAGAACACCCACAATGTCTGGGGAAATGTGTTGCAGTGATATCTGCAGGAGCTTTTCAAAGGAGAAATCACAAGTGAGGACTTTCTAACTTGGCATGGCAGCAATTAAAAGTGCACAGCAGACTCTGTTGTCTCTGAGCATTTCTGGCTTGGGATCAGTGTGGGAGGAAGTAACTCATGTATCTCTACAACCAGAGTGCAAGCATCATTACTGCAGGTCTGTTAATCAAAATTAAACAAAAATGAAGAGATTTGGCAAAAATTCATTACTTCCCTCTCTCACCCTTTGAGGGTTCATTACTGCCCAGGTTGATTTCTTCACAGGAACTTTGTCTAAGGGGAAAAAAATCTGATTTTAAAATTTGACTTGTACTTGCCAGATATTCCATGCTGATGTGTACCAAAAATGTGGGATCACTGAAATGCTTGCAGTTAAAAAAAAAAAAATAAAAGCACTTTATGTTGGATGTTGGTTCAAATAAGGAAATCATGCAAATACCATAAAGACAAAACTGCCAGTTCCAGAGTACAAATGAATTTAAAAGTCTATATTTAGCTCCCACTATTTCTGTTTCAATTATAAAACTGTTCTTGTTAAATACACACCATCATTTCAAATGCTACTCTCAGGGCAGTTACTTGGAGCCCCATAATTCATCTTTATTTTTAGACTGCTCACAGATAAAGGAATGGCAAAGGACAGCAAGTAAATGATTCAGGCTGGTGTTTTGACAGGACCCTTGGAGCTGCTGCACTAGGAAAAAAATCCAAACTTGCCCAGCTCCTGTTGAACAACTTCCCTTGCAAAGACAAGGGTCAGTTCTTTAGTAGCCCTTTAAGTGCTTTTGGGAAGGGTCGGAGAAAAGGGTACATGAATCCTTGATATGCAGAAGGAGTGGATTTTGTAAGTGTGCAAATGACATTAAATGTTGCTTTGTGGCCATGGAGGTGAGAACAAAAAGGATCACACCTTGAAGGAGAGAGATGCTTAATTTAAATGCCAGGCCTGGATGTTACTAGGGGTATTAGGGCATTGGAATTTTTTATCCTGACTATTTGTATTTTCTTGAAGAATTGCAATTCCCTAATTGCACATTAGAAACAGAAATGTTTCCATCTTCTAATAAACTCTAAATTTCTTTCCAGATTCCCTTCAAAATGTTCAGCATATGTTGGATGTGCTCTGCTGTCTGCCACAGAGCGTTTCAAATTTGCCTGTAGCCTAGATTCAGGAAGTGAAACAGGGAGGGGAAACGCAGAAACATAATTCAGTTCCACTTGTGGTAAATAACAGTGGGATGAAAAATAGAGGAGTTTATTTTATTTTGAATAGAAAAATCAATATTTTTAGCAGGTTGAAGAAAAATCAAATTGATGGAAAATCTGGAGTAGTGGGCCCAGACTGTGTGCTTTCCCTCAGGCTTGTGCCAAGCCTGAGGGGTCAGGTCTCAACAAACCCAATGGTCACTGTGAGGGGAATGTCTTTGCTTTACTACTCTGTCACATGCAGGGTGCTTTTCCCAGCTCAGGGGGAGCCAGTGCCAATTTGGCTGAATGAGAACTGGCTTAGTGGCTGGGTATAATTAAATAGACTCTTACAGGACAAAGTTAGGAAAAAGGAAAATTTAAACTGGAATAGAACTTCTACCACTTGAATGAAGTAGGATGTGAAGCCGTGCCACAAGGAAAGAGGCTGTTTCTTGTGTCCAAAAGCTGTCAAAACTGGACCACACAAAATCCTAAGTACTTCTCCCAGGAGCAATCATCTACTGGTGGGAAGATGGAAGGGATGAGGTAATATAAGTTAGATATTAAACCCCTCTTTGAGGTGCAAGGAGGGAGGTATATATCCTCAACAGAGAGAAAAAGGCAGGCAGAGAGGTTAAAGGCTAACTCCTAAAAAGTCAGATATAATTGACTAGTAATCTAAGTTTTTAAGTGTGATATAGAAAACTCTCATTCAGCTGCTGTTAATCTTGGAAGCAGCTAAGTTTTAATGGTAGCTCACTTTGTCTGTAAAGCCTCCCACTTGCACATCCATGCTTGCCTCAACACAAGAGCATGAGGCAAAGCCCAGCCAGGAGCCCTCTTAGGCTGCAGGAATAAGTGAAAATCACCAAGCAAAATTTTTAAAAAGGAAAGAAAAAAAGGAAAAAAAAGAAAAGGAGAAAGGAGAAAATCACCAGATTTTTAAACTATTTTTAAACTATTTTTATGAACTAGTTAATTACACTGAAGAATTTTCACATAGGCTGACTAGAAGGTAGAGGATAAATGTCAATGTCTTCCTGTTTATATGAGAGCAACGTCAGATTCTTCATGCATGGAAGAACAGTTTGAAAGTTATAATACAGGATAAAAATCATTACAAGTGTGAGAATTTTTAAAATTAAATATTTATATTAGCAGGTTATCCAATTTGATTAGAAGGATTTTAGAAAGTAGAATCAGCTTGAAATAGCTGCACATCAAACAGCTACTCTCTCAAACTAAATTAATGAATAAAATATGTAGTCCTATACAGAACTGTGTCACATACACACGGTTCAACATGAACCATAAAGAAAATAGCTCAGAAAATGCTAGAGAATATTTAACTACAGAACTATTTTTAAAACACTGAAAACAAAGAGAAGATTGACACTGCAGGAGATCACTTTGCACAGCAATACTTTTGCAGCAGCATATCTCTTAAAAATAACAAGAAAATGAGAACAGTTTCTAGGAAATATCAAAGACCATTTTAATAAAAGCAACTCACAAGAAAAAGAAGGAACAAGGGAAAACAAAACTGACAACTTTCTTGTGACCACAAGCTTTGATTAGATACTGCATTTGCACTTGCAAAGACATTTGTTTTGAAAAGTATAAAATTTGCTGCCTGTTGTGAACTGCCTTTGTCTTGTTTTATCAGGGTTCAAATAGCATCTGATGTTGCTGATCCCTTGGAAGATATTTGTTTCACACACCCAGTGATGCCTAGTAGTCTCCTTCTCCTCCTAGGAGAAACTGAGTATTCATTTGTTGCAGCAAATTCCCAAAAACCTACAGTGAACTGGAAATCATCCTAACTCAGCTGCGTCTTCTCGGAATGACACGTACTGCCTGGCTGCAGAAAGATGAACTGAAAATACATAACCTCATTTAATGCTAGGTGGTCCCAAATGTCCTTGGAACAATTCTCTAGTGATTTTTATTCTCCTTAAACTGATATCACACATTCATTCCATCTCAGAGTGTGAAGTTTGAGCAATATAATGATTCATGGAAGCAGAGGCATTGCAAATACAGACTCACTGAAAGGCTGGAGAAACAGCCCATGAAAAACAGCAGAGAAACGTCTACAGACCTCAATGAACTTTGGGTCAGGCCTTGAAAAACACTACCTTTTTTTATTCTTCAATGACCAACAAATTAAAAACCAATTAATTGGATTTACATCTAACTTACTCCCACTTCTGAGAACCCAAGATCATTTGCTATATTATGAGTAAAATTCCCACTGCTTTAGAAGATGTATTTCTTCACCATTCACAGCAAACTTCACCTAATTATTAGTGGATCATCTGAGTTGAGAGTAACACCATGGATGGACAGGCAACCAGCTCAATCCACAGATTGTCCAGAAATGTCTCTATGTCAGACCTCTTCCCTGCATATCTTCAATAATTTGGACATGAACACTTCTGGTACTAAATTAACTCCATGTATTAGTACAGAAGTACTGCTGGGTTAACAGTGCTCTCTTACAGGATGGTGCTCACCAAGAGCCTGGGTGTGAGGTCATCAGAACATTTCCAGCTTGTGATCAGAGGGCTGGAGCACCTCTGCTATGAAGAGTCCAAGAGAGTTGGACTCAGCCCAGAGAAGAGGAGGTTCCAGGGAGGCCTTAGAGCAGCTTCCAGTTCCTAAAGGGGGTACAAGAGAGCTGGAGAGGGGCTTTTGATAAAGGCATATAGTGATAGGACAAGTGGGGATGGCTTTAAACAGAAAGAGGGGATTGGGTTGGATTGGATTGGATTGGATTGGATTGGATTGGATTGGATTGGATTGGATTGGATTGGATTGGATTGGATTGGATTGGATTGGATTGGATTGGATTGGATTGGATTGGATTGGATTGGATTGGATTGGATTGGATTGGATTGGATTGGATTGGATTGGATTGGATTGGATTGGATTGGATTGGATTGGATTGGATTGGATTGGATTGGATTGGATTGGATTGGATTGGATTGGATTGGATTGGATTGGATTGGATTGGATTGGATTGGATTGGATTGGATTGGATTGGATTGGATTGGATTGGATTGGATTGGATTGGATTGGATTGGATTGGATTGGATTGGATTGGATTGGATTGGATTGGATTGGATTGGATTGGATTGGATTGGATTGGATTGGATTGGATTGGATTGGATTGGATTGGATTGGATTGGATTGGATTGGATTGGATTGGATTGGATTGGATTGGATTGGATTGGATTGGATTGGATTGGATTGGATTGGATTGGATTGGATTGGATTGGATTGGATTGGATTGGATTGGATTGGATTGGATTGGATTGGATTGGATTGGATTGGATTGGATTGGATTGGATTGGATTGGATTGGATTGGATTGGATTGGATTGGATTGGATTGGATAAAAGGAAGAAATTCTTCACTGTGGGGATGGTGAGACACTGGGACAGGTTGCCCAGAGAGGTTGTGGACTCCCTGTCCCCGGGTATGTCCAGGACCAGGTTGGATGGAGCTCTGAATAACCTGATCTGATAGAAGGTGTCCCAGCCCATGGCAGGGGGATTGGAACAGGGTGGTCTTTAAGGTGCCTCCCATCTCAAACCATTCTGGGATTCTATGACTATGTTGCAGCTAGATTTCTGACTATACATAACTGAAATATAACAGAAGGGCCTTGACTGAAGTTTCATGTTGTTGTCATCTTTCCTCTAAAACACTACAACATCAAGGATTCATCAAAGCATGGAAACATTTGTGTTATCCAAAATCAGCCCAAACAATACATTTCTAAGTTCTCCTGTCAGAAAACCAACATCAAACACTTGGCAAGCTTGACACAACTGGTTTTTGAAAGACACTGAAAAAAAAATCAACTGTTTCCAATGCCTCAGTTGGAAGCACAACATCTCTTTAAACATGTTCTCTTAAGGACTATTCCCCACACACAAAGGAGTAAAGTGATTCATATTTTGTTCTCAAAAGAGGGTCAAATCTCTAAACATTAAGGCTGGTGCTATTTTGGTGTATTCTGAAGAGTTGAAGGGCTTAGGTTTGCCTATACAAGAGGCTTCAACTGCAGCTGGTAATGGTATAAACACAGTTGTGCTTACATACATATGCTTATACTTGTGCAGCTGATTTTGGCCAGGGAAGGAATTACACTGGTAAAAAAGGTTTTATTAATATACATTCATAACTGTATCCAAAGCAGCATTATGCCAGCATATATGCACTGGAAAAATAATAACACTCTTAAACAATCCCAGCTACATGATTATAAGCACTGCCTGTCTTCTCAGTGGATTTTATTTACTATAAGGATGAAACATATAAAAGTGGATTGCAGTCTATCTTTCCTGCAGAAAACAACATAGCGTATGGTCCATTTGACATCCTGAAATAACATTAAGTGAACCAAGAAATGTGAAAGTTGGATTTGGCATGTGACATATTTGTAAATCAGCTTTCCATTGCATCAAATCCTCCATTACTTTTAATAATAAAATTGGTGTTGCAGCCTTTAGCTACGTAAAACATTTACTTAACATCACTGAATAGTTCAAATGACTATTCAAGGCAAAAGCTGGTCTGCTATGCTCTTTATGCTGTGCTTAGAAGCCAAGGAAAGTCTCAATTGAGGGAAAGTCAGTAAGAGATTTCCCAGAGGACTTTGGAGGTTTTAGCAGCTGTTCTGCAGAGTAGGTGCCATCAGGTGTATGCATCTAGGAGAATTCCCAGGGCCAAAGCAGACAGAAAGGTCCATCTCAATATTGCCTCAAGAGAATTTTTCCGAATGAAGATGATTCCATAATTATTTTTAATTGTTTGCAAGGATTATTTAAAGTAGCATAAAAATCAAGTGTGCATATATAGTCTAAAGCTTTACTTACCATTTTGAAGGTTATTTTCTAAGGGCTTTTGGCAAATTAGGAAATTCCTGCTGCAGCTGTGAGTACTTTTATTTAAACATCTGAAATTCCACAGCTATCAGCACATTAGCTTGAGCTTCAGTGACTCGTAAATCTTTCTCAGCATCTTATTTCATGAGGTCTAGTTCAAGCATTAGATGGAAATTGCATTTTGCAGAGACCATATTTAAGTGTATTACTTAAAGAGAAGCAAATGGATTTTTATTTTAGCAGTAGTCCAGGTAGATACTAGAGAGTGTTCAAAAACTCAGGGATCTGGTTTGAGCTAGACAGCAGGTCTTTAATAGAAATAAAAGACAGAGATATTTTTTACCATTAGTAATGACATGAAACTTCAGGGATATCTGAAGATCTGAGACAAGAACACAGTGTCTCAAAATGCAGACTTGAAGGCAGGCACAGCACCGACCTTGCCAAAAGCTGGTGACAGGGGATCCACCCACCCCAAGAATACTGTTTCAATTCCTGCTTCTTTGGCCTCACTTTCAACTCACCCTGCGGACAATGAGAGGGCTGCTTGCAGTGTTTTGAAGCTATCAGGTGCAACCTGAGCCTGCACAAGAGCTTTTTAAACATCCATCTTGGACTGATCTATGATACAGGTAATAGTATACCTAGTTAAGAATAAAGACAACTCTTTTGATGATGCTCCAGATGGTTTTCATGTGTTTGCCACCCAGGCATCCATTTTTCCTGATCCTTAAAAGCCATGGCCTCCTTGTGTCTGCTGAGAGACTCAATATTTTTCTGCATCACAAGATACTGTGTGGGTACTGTAACTCAGCCTAGCACAGCACCTGTACTGGTGGTTAGGGGGTCCTGCTCAGTCCCATGATTAGAAACTTCCCAAATTTTAGATAACCTAGACCAGCTCTTCTGCTTTCCATTCCATCAGTATCCTATGGATTGCTTGTCACATCCCTGAAAATTCAAGGGTTTGATACCCTTTCTTAGGACCCAGGATGTCTTTTGCCTTGAATGAGGCCCCAGCTTAGCCCGGCAGTTTTCTCACAAAGGGAAGATGCAGATCTCCCTCACTGCCAAACATCCACATGATTGCAGTGTCCATGTAGGCACAGGAGCCAGGTTTGTACTGCTCATAAAGTGGGCACAGAGCCTTACCACTGGTAGCAGAGAGACTTTTCACCACTTTGTCCACAACCCAGTGATTAATCGACAGCTTCTGCACAGTGAAATTATCCATTGAGAAACCTCAAGAGAACAAAAGTCAGTCTATCCACCAACAACCCCGTGGTTTGGATCCCCTCCTGACAGACTGGTGGGCACTTAGACATGCTTGTTCTTCTTTGGAAGGTGTTCACTAAAGACTGAGGGGAGCTACAGACAGGGGATGCTTCACTGACCTGTATAAAGAAATGCTCTCAGCAGAACATCTGGGCCAAACTAGACACTGGAAAAATTTTCATGCATGGAGCGTGTTCATCATTGCATTGTCAAAGACTAGAGAGTTTACCTCCTTCTCCCAGCTTTTCTCCAGGCAGTACTGGAACACATCCTGAGACCATGCCCTAGGAAACAGGGATGTCATGAGGAAGACTGACAAAAAGTGTGGAGTTTAGGAACCCTGAGAGGACTTAGGTACTGACCTGCTATCAGGGCTTTGAAAGAAATCCGTATTTCCAACACCAGAAATGTAGAGATCTAGACACGTTCACTGACGGGAATTCCATTTCTTTGAAAAGTATGAAAAAACCCAAGGATCTATAGGATTTAAGTACCTTAAGCTCCTTTGCAGACCTTGGCCTTTCCTTTTTATCTCTGACACTGATGTTATTCATGGCTTGTGCATTTTTACAGGGCAAGTGATATAATAGTCTACTACAGTCAGTCAATAAAAATCCAAATAGATCTGCAAAAAGCAAAAGACTAATTTTTTTTTAAACCCTAAACAAGAACTGTGTGTTTTTTAATGGACTACCTGCAGTGTAGGGAATTGCTTTGGGCCAGGTAGAAATGGGGCTGGGAACTCCTGAACAGAGGTAAAGCAAATAGTTTCCAGACAGTGACAAGGTTTTCAGGATTAATAACACAGGTGATGTAGTGCAAATAAGGAGCCTGCAGAGACACCAGTCTTCCACTCCTGCTTCCTGAAAATCAGCTCTGGAGATTTTATTGTCTGTCTGACCATTCTTTTCCAGCAAATTCCCAGGCAGATGCCGCTGTCAGCACATTCTGTTTTTCAGCACTGCCAATAAAAAGTCAGACGTGTGACATAGGCTGTGTAACTGCAAAATGGTAGCCCCTCAATGTGTTCATTTTCACCAGTAACTTGTGCACCCAGCCAGCACCTGCCACGTAAGCTCTAGCACTGATCACACAGAAAAGCCTTGCACATCAATTACATCAGAAGACTATAACTATTCTCCTACCTCTCCTATATTTTACAGGTGTTTTCAGAATGTCTACTGAGTAGGATTCTTCATGGAAATGCCAGCAAAAGTTTTTGCAGTTGCAGTGTTGTTTTGTCATCTGTCAACAAAGTGGGCAGAGCACTCAAGCAGCCTGTGAAACACTTATTTCCAGTTGTTCTCTTAGCCTAAGGAATATGACACTCACATGTCCCAGGAATGGGATCTAAACACTGAACTGTTGGAGGATGACTTCATGCACCCTTCTAGACAGCCAGCTTTCCCTGGAGTTATAAAAGATTCACTAGGCCAAGAGATAATCCTTCTTTTTTCAGTTTAAAGTATTCCTGTATGAGAGCAGACTCATGTTTCAGTTCTTGCTGTAAGATCTGTTTAAATATCTTGTCCAATTACTATGGATACTGCAGAAATAGGATGCAAAACTCCTAAATGCAGTAAAATTAGAAGAGTGTGTTTGCATATTTCAGGGAAACGACCCAACCACTAAATTAGAGTGCTGATTTCATTGCTTCTTCTGTCTCATTTATTTTATCTTGGGTGTGATCAAAACTTAGTAGTACCATCAACAGAAGATCTTACTCTGACTTTAGCTGGCCACATCTGTACTTGGCTTCAGTTCTGATTTGCCCACAACACTGGTAGCATAAGGATACACTCCACAATGTGCACTTTTTGTTTTGTAAAACCAGAGTTTTAAACCAGATTTTTAAAAATCACTGAACTAAAAACTTCAAGAGCACAACTCTGATGTTATTTGGCTTCCATCTTCTTTCTGGCAAAACCAAATTCTGAGTCTGAAGAAATTTAGTATCAAGCAATAATTTAAATGTTCAGCTTAAAGTTACACTGAGTTCATCCTCCTTACTCATGCTCTTCGGGCTATCACTCCTCTTTCTGTTCTTATCTTTAATAAATGCTTTCAGCAGGTTTTCTTCTCCCTCTCAGTCATAATTTGGCAAAAGATTTTTTTTAACTTTCAATGCTTTGTTAAACTAACTCATTAACTTCTCATCAATACTGTTACTCTTCAACATGCATTTCATTATTGTAATTAAATTACCTAATATCTCTCTGAACTCTTCAAATGAAGCACAAAAACCACTTGATTCTGGAACTATTTAATATTAAAAGTTGGTTTTTACTTCTTGATCTGTGTTAAAACTTCTTAATTGACACCAAGATTTCAAAATATCTTTCTCCATCTATATACCTCATTCCAACAAACATCTGGTAGAGAACATAATTTAACCTTTTTCCATATTTAATATAATTTATTTTTCCTGAAAGTACTTCAGTGATGTGACTACTATACTCATCTGGACTTTTCCTAAATCTGTGGGAAGTTGCTTCTGGACAGTACATCCTTCTTCTTAGCCTTGTCACTTTTTGAGGTACATTTTTGCATTCTTTTTTTTTTTTTTCAGGAAAATTTAGAAAACTAAAATGTTCTCAGCAAGTAGGACTCAGACAGCTGAAGCTAGGCATGATGTTTTCTCCATCTTCTGTAGATTTTGGCAGCTGATCTGACTTCAGTGTTCTTTAGTTTCCATTAACACATAAATAATGGCTTTTAGTAAAGCTGGACCTAGCACCAATTCTTGTAATACTCTTTATGTTCATCTTCCCTTCCAAACTGGAACACTGCCATTATCATTAACTTTGATTTATGGTCCCTTGTCTGCTTGCCAGCCTACTTGAAAGTGTAGTTATCCTACTCCTTTTTAATTCATTTCTGAAATGAGACTCCATGCCATGTTATTATAAAGTCCAGATTCAGCAAATATTCCAAATTCCTATTGTGTATTAATCCTGCCACTTCATCCTACCAGAGCTGTCACTTCAAGGAGAACACAAAGCCCAAGGAGTGTTAAGAACAAGCATTCCCAGCACAGCAAGAATAGGGAAAATAGGTCTGACAGGTTGAAGAGATGACTCTGGATTTAAGGAATAGTCATACCCCTTCTCAGTACAGCAGCACAGACCTTCTGTTTTATCATTATGCCAAGGAGCCAGCATGAAATTGTCTTTATTCATTTTCCTCAAGCATTCATAAGCATGGGCTCCATTCATCTGCATTATTAGGAAAATAGTTCATTTCTATTTTTATTTGTCTTCTAAATACTCTCAGGAATGTTGGCATTCTGAGAGGGAATCAGTTTAGTATGATCATCCTTGATGTATTCAATACAGTTCTTTTGTATTCTAAGGATTGAAACCTGCTCTTTTTCAGAAGTTTTTTTAAATAGTTTGTTCCCAGAAGTGTCACTCTGCAATCATCAGCCTAAGAGGCAGTTAAGCTTCTCCATTGTTGAAAATCCTTTCCCCTTGATTTCTTTCCACCTTTGTCTTTACTGATGAGTGGAGGCAACTGAAAATCTGCTTCATACAGGCAGGAATTCTGAATCCAGATAAGGAAAAGCCTCCTGTACTGTGAGGCAAACAACCCATTACACCACAAAAGAGCATCTGAAGAGTATTGGAGGGGCAGAAATTATTTCCATCAAATGCAGTAAGAAATGTCTCATAATTTCTTAAAGATGATAAGAAATATAAGTAAGAGTACCAAATTATCTAGTAAACCTTTTTATTTAATAGTATTCATTTCTTCTTTCCTCTGTTCCTGTCAGCATTGTTGCACAGGATAAGCACAGTGCCAGACTTTTAGATGGTGTAAAATAGTCTACAACTTATTCAGGAAGGAAGATAATTATCAGCAAAGGTTGGGGTTGGAGAGTACATTCATTTTCTAACTCTGATTTGGCAGAATAAACCCCCAACTCTGGCAAGAAGTAAAGAGCAACAGTCTCAGTTGCTAACCCCTAGTTTCCATCTCCCTCCAGGGCATCTCAAGCTCAAAATCTCATCAGACACACTCTGATCCAATAAATTGATGCTTCTGCTGTGACCTTGTGGCTGGTGCTGTGCAGCTGTCTCCGTGCAGTAAGACTACAGAAGCAACATAGGAGCCTGAGGCAGATAAAATAAATTCTCTATAAAGCAACCAAAATTGTTACACAAAAACATAAGGTGGAGAGGAAAGATGTGCATGACAGAAGACAAGACATTAGGAATTCTTGAGAGGGTTGGGGATTAGCTAACATTTGTAAAAAGACTTTTTATGGTTTTTTGGGCCTGGGCAAGGAGCGGTGGAAGGATATCTTGGCTGATAATGAAGTGTAAAGAGGAAGTCATGGTAGCTATGAGAGTTGGGTTACAATTATGGGCATTTCAAGATATTTAATCCTGTTTTCTCTATTATTTTGTTTTGGTTTGGTTTGGTTTTGTTTTTGTTTCCTTTTTATGAGAATTCTAGATGTAAAGAAAGAAGGAGACAGAAAGAACCAACTTTCTCTGCCAACAAAACCCATTTTGATCCCTGACATTTCATTCCCTCCTCCATTTTCTTGCCTACCACAAATTCAACATAAACTTTGGAAAACATTAGTGCAACTATTTGTCTGAAACCCTGTGCTCTTTCTCCTTTGTTTTAATCCCTTTAACAGCTGCTTTCCAGCAACTGAGAAAGAATTTGGATTTGCTAGATGTTAATTATTACACTGCTCACCTGCTCCCTCCTTCCTACATACAGCCTGGTCCTGTTCTCCTTTGTCATAAAAACACAACAAACTACCCTACACGGGTAGAATTACAGTAAAATATTTCTACACACTGAGGTCCTTATCTAGTTATTGCTCAGTACTCTCTCAGGGAAGCTTGACTTCAGTGGGAGCAGAGATTTCAGGTCATGAACTGCAGAGCACAGGAACTCCCACGGAAATTTTATGCAGCAGATCAAGGTAGTGAAGCCCTGCCAACACACTCTTGTGGGAATACTGACACCACAACTGAAGAGTGTTGACTTCTCCCTACACTTAGGATATACTGCATGATCAGGACCTGCATTTATATATCAGCTTAAGGCTGTAAAGCCTTTCAAGACGCTTCAAGTTTGATAAAAACATGTTTGTTACTGTTTTATTATTGCTTTTAGCATGATCTTATTTATAGACCTAGTAGTAGATTTAAGATATCCTATAGGTAGAGTTGGTAGCACTGCCTACTATTAAACATTACTAACACTTCCACTTACAAGGCTCTGTGTTTAACAGCTCACAGCTTTGCCAGACCTGAATGGTTTCGGCTGCAATTTTACATGTTGCTCAGAAAATATAGCCTTAGGCTGAATTTTACTGGCAAGCATCAGCCAAAATTGTGCAACTTTTAAGCTTTCCTCAAGAACAAAACTGAGAAAATGAAATATTTTTTGCAAACTTAAAAGTAGACAGACATTTTCTTGGAGAAGCTGCAAGCTTGTGCTATAAGACATATTGGAAACACAGTGAAAAGTATCCTTTCTTACATGAAACATGCTTTCACTGCTTTCCACTAAATCTAGACAAAGTTTTACGAGGTAAACTTCAATGACATCATAGATTAAATGGGCTCAGCAGGAGCAGCTTCTGTTTTAAGAGCTAGACAGCACCAGTTCTGTCCTCACTGAACAGTCTTAATCTTCTCACATCTCCTGTAGTGCTGGTCTTTCAGAGCTGGAAATAGGGCATCTTCCAGATTCCCTCTCTTTGGGGATAGACTTTTTGGTATAGAATCTAGGCAATAAAAAATAAGCTGAAACATGAACTTGGATGGAAGGAAGCATAGAGGAGAAATGGTCTTCTAAGAATTGGAGAGGGGGCAAAGACAGACCAGTGAAGGGAATGACACTCTGAAAATGAGTGAAAGAAGATTTAAATCTTTGCTGGAGGATGGAAAGTGGGCCTGGTTGAATTACTTGGATTAAGAGGCCCAGAAGAATCAGTGCAGTTATAGGAACATGTTGGAGAAGGTGAGACATGAAGTGACAAGTTGAGAGTCATAACTTACTTATTTTAGCCTGCAATTGATACCCAGCTTCCTAAGCTTCATCCTTTGCTGTTGCCAGATAGAAGCTGTGAAACCCATTGGTGATCTATAATGCACTTTTCTTCTTCACAGCTGGTCTCTATAAATTATGTCAATTTATTTCTGCTATAAATTATTTAACTGCTTGACAGCACCCTGCTGTGCTCAGCAGTGATATATGATGAAATACCTCTATTTCTTTTACAAGCAGTAGGAAATCAGGCCTGGTCAGAAATGGGTGCTGCGGTTTAAGGCGACATTGCTCTCTAAGCCAGAAATTTGATTTTCTCTGGTGGCTTTAACTGTACCAATGGATCCATCATCCCTAAATGGAGTGCCTATAAATGTCTCTACCATATTTAGTTTGAATTCTGGTGAGGTTTTGGTGAAAAAGGCTCAGACCTGACCAATGTGGCACTTACATGACAAGGAGCATTCACACAATCCAGTCACCTAACTCATAATTACAGCAATCTCCAATCTCCATGGCCTAAAATACAGTGAAAGAATTTGAATACGTCATAGCCTAAAAATCATTATTTGGTAGGAAAATGATAAATAGGGAGGCCTTTTTTAATTTATTTATTTTATTTAATTTATTTGGTACTATGATGACACAGTGGACTTGTGGAAAATGCTGGTTGATATCAATGGAAGGAAAATGCTTGTGCTCAAAGAATTATTTCTTAAGATTTCATGCCTGATTTTAGTCTCTAGATTTGCCTGTGATGTTTTAAAAGATCCTGCATGTGATGACACATACAATTCCCTAAAATATGACATGTTCCTTGTGTATTATTTTTTTCATCACACTAGATTTCCTTATTTTAGTTCGCGATATAAGAAATTTTATTCTGGATATAGGAATTTTTATGTCCCATAGTTCAATTCAGTGTTCAGTTTATTTTTGAAACCAAAGCAGAAAATTACAAACCATTCTGGATACTTTTTCTGAATTTTGTATACTAAACCAAAAAACCACAGATTCGTTTGTGGTTGGAAAAAACCTAAGGTGCTATTTCAGTGCTATTTCACCTCCAGTTGAGGTTAGGAAGAGTCAGTCACTGCTTTTTCCACAGTTTGGCTTCTGACTTTGTACAGTCACTCTGTGTCGCACCAGTGCCAGCAGAGCTTTCCTTTTCATTCAGCATCAAACACCAAAAACTCAGCTCCATGGAATTAAATTCTTCCTCTTGCAGAAAGGTTGAAGCTTACTTGAGCTAAAGCAGGGTATATTTTGTTTTTTCTCTCCAAAGATTCCTACTGCAAGGCTTGACAGAAACATGACTTGCTAGAATTCTGATCAAGCACTGTTGGTTTAGGATTTTCTTAGAAAATCTTTTCATCTTTCTGAAATGGAGGAAATCTGAGGAGATCAATTTTCAGAGGAAGATTTGAAGTCCTCAGGCTGCATCTTAAAGCAGTACTACCTATCTGAGGGGCAGTGGTTTTGCAGTAAGGCTGTAGGCCAGACTGAGGAGATCTGGATTCAGGCCTTGGTTTAAATCATGTAGCTTTAGGCAAGTCACTGACAGCTACAGCCAGTGAGGGACTTGAACCATGAAAAGAGGACTTAGGCATAACAAAGGCACCAGTGCCCAAATGTGGCAGGCTAGTTGCTTCCTGCCCTGTGCCTGTCTGGGATACAGGCAGAAGCCATTCCTCCAGCTTTGCCCAAAGAGGCCCACTTTAGAGATTCCTAATCTGCAAGAAGACAGAATAGGGTTTGTGTATGTAGCATAAGTTTTCCTCCCATACACCCCTCAAAGACTTTTCAGTGCAGATTTTTTTGTGCTAGAATGGACCCAAACACAGGACTCTCTCCTCCACACCAGCCACAAGTTGCACACTCCTTCTGACTTTGTTCCCTGTTGGACCTTGGATTCCTGTTGGCTTAGTGGAGAGGGAGAGCTCCAGCTCTCCCCAGCCCAGCCCAGGAGGCCAGAGCACAGGTATCTGGCATGAACAGCACGGCTGAATGCCCCTCATTCAGTGCCTGTCTGGACCAGCTCCTTCCCTGGTAAGAACTTAAAGCATAAGACTCATAAAACAAGTCTTGAGGAGTATTGTTTTCAAAGCAAAGCATTAGGCATTATTCTTTCAGAAACCAGATGTAAATCTCTAGCCACAGAAGACCCTCTAAACTCTAAAATGTATGGATACATCATTCTGTAGGCCTGAATCCAGAGTCTATGCTCTGGAGAGTGGTAGTATTTATAACACATAAAAACCCCATTCTTAGTTTTTCCTATTGGTTAGCATTAAGCTTCTCCTTGCTTAATACATGTGTTATGTATTTTGCAAGATGTCCAGTTCTCCCCCTGCAATTCAAAGGAGCCTATGTGCTTTCATACTCAGTTATTCTTTGCACTCTGAGGGTCAATGAATTAAAAATGCTGGTGCTCCAAAATTTTCATAGGAAAAACCACCTATGGGCTACATGTAGATCATTAAATTTCTTGTCTGTGTGAGTAACAAAATTCTGTATCTCAATTTACTTGGCCTATTTAAAACATCCAGAAACCAAAAACTTACCCTCAAAATAGAAAAGAACAGTTTATAGTGTGACAAGCAGAATGTTTACAAAACACATTACAGAAAAAAACCACTGATTTTTTTTGGATACAGAAAGGGAGACATAAAGGTCCTTTATAGCAGAGTCACAGCAAACCACTGGCTGGAGCATTTCACTTTGTGATTCCAAATTAATACTCTTTCATCCAGCCACTGAAGCCATGCAGCATACTCTGATGAAATCTGTGCAACTGATTTGCCAGTATAAGTGGAAGAACCAGCTCAGTCTATACTCATTTCTCCTTAATGTGAATGGGATTACAGAGACAAACATTATCACACACATTTTCCAGTTATTGTCCTAAGTGTTGCAAATGCCTTACCACAAGAAATGAAATTTCTATAGGGATTCCCTCAACCACATCAGTTATCACTGAATGATAAAAGATGTTAATCTCAAATTCCCTACATCATAGGGGAATTGTTTGCTGGTAGAACAATACAAAGATTACACATTACTGATTACTTGCCCTTTTCCTACCCTATTTAAGGCACTACTGGCTACTCAAAAGTACAAAATACTTTGCTAAAAAGATCTTTGCTCTTTCTGTACCATCTTAAGTCTCTTATTGACCTGTTGGCTATGAGGAAATGCTAAAACATTTCAAATTGTTCAGCCTGGAGAAGAGAAGGCTTTGGGAAACCCAGTTGTGGTTTTCCACTATCTGAAGGGAGCCTACAAGGAAGACTGAGAGAGATTATTTACAGGAGCTTGTAGTGACAGGAGTAGGGTTAATGGCTTTAAGCTGCAGGCGAGTAGGTTAAGTTTATATGTTTGGAAGGCTCCTCACTGTGAGGGTGGTGAGGCACTGGAACATGTCATCCAGAGAAGCTGTGTATGCACCCTTCCTGGAAGTGTTTAAGGACTGTTTAGATGGAGCTTTGAGCAACCTAGTCTATCACTGTCTGTGGCAGGGGCGTTGGAAGCAGATGATCATTATGGTCCCCTCCAACTCAACTAATTCTATGGTTCATTCCATAACCTGGCTTTTTTTTCTAAAGACCAACAGATTACCCACTGCCACCAAATCCATTTGTATCACAATCTTTAATCTCATACTATAAAGGAAGTTACACATTCCAAAGTATGAAATCTTAATCATATGGAACAAGAAAAAAAAAGGAAGCTTAGACATTTAAGAAGGCTACATATTTTCAGGCTGCCATCAGCTACTACATTGTTGGTTTTTCAGGGTTGTCTTCAAATCTCTCAGTGTTTCAAATCTCTACTTCAAAACTTCAGTAACAACACCACTTAGACATATTTAAAAAAATTTTATCTAATGTATGTCATGCCAATAGATGCCATTAAGAGATATTCAGGTAAAAAATTAGAATTGCATCTTCGCATATTTGAGTTATGCAAGTTAGAAACAATTGCCATTTTACACAATAGAGAATTACAGGAAGAAAAAAAAAAGGTGTCTACTAGCTTTAAAATTGTGACACAACAATTATTTCACCTTCAATACTTTGAAAGGAAAATAACACTATTTCACTTCTGAATATACTGAGTGTTTATGGAAAACCATGAATGCAACAAAATCTGTCAGATTTTCTTGCATCATTTCCATCTTTCTGTGCTTGTATTGTTTATACACCCATTGGTTTCTCTCTCCCTGACTCAGACATGCATCATCACTATTTCTGGGAAAATATTATTGACATTTTTTCCTTGGGTGTCTGTCACTTGGTGGGGGGCAGGGCGAGACTATCTAATGCATGGAATGTAGGTCATAAAAAGCTGAGGGCACTCAAGATGTTTTTGAACCAGAAAACAGATTTTACTGTAATGGTAAAATAAATTGGATGTCTTCAAGTGATTTAATTTTAGATACTTCACTGAAACACCACAGCTGCTCTGCTGCTAACATCTTTTCTGGAGACAATGAGCTGAGTGTTCTAACAATGGCTTAGTGCTGGTAGGCAAACTGGGAAAAAGTCAGCAATTAAATAGAAGTCCTTTTTTCCCTCTGCAGAAATATTGAGGAACTCAACTTTCCTCTTCTGCAATTCAGCTTGCATGCACAGAAACTGCAAGGTGCATGCTCCAGCTTAGACACTACCTCACCACCTCCAACCCCATCCAAGGCAGTTCGTAAAGAGCACTCCACATTACTGACAAAGGAATTTAGGACAGTTGGAAAGTGCTTCACAACTTTTTTCCATTCCAGTTCTTCATTCTGTGCAGTCCTTACCAGACACTGCTCTGGGTTTTGGCTTTTCTCTACCCAAAGCTGGCCAGAATAATTTCAGTTATATAACATTTGCCAGACACTCTTCTCTATTCCTCAGAGTGTTTCTTTTCACCACATCACCCTGGATTTCCAATTTGCCTAATAGCATTTTCTCCACCTTCCTACTTTTTCAAATTCTCTCCGTGGTTGTCATTATCTCTGTGGGAATCTCTACAAATATTTAAAATTATTTCATTTCCCCAACTCCTACCTCAGAATTCTAAAGTTAATGCATAATGC
Organism: Rhipidura dahli; assembly: GCA_013399225.1. NCBI lineage: Eukaryota > Metazoa > Chordata > Aves > Passeriformes > Rhipiduridae > Rhipidura > Rhipidura dahli. The sequence goes on from VXAC01014637.1 coordinate 504,860, forward strand.
TGCTCTCTCCCTGGTCACACTCGAATGGGTACCCAACAACAGTTACAGAGGAAGATATTCATATCACAGCCATTGGAATCATTCTTAGGAAGCTCTCATTTCCCATAGTCAGTGGAGAATGCTGCTTTTTCTAACTTTGGTGCAGGTACTCAGCATAGAGAATACCCTTAAACAATCCTAAATGCGTGACACACAGGCTTTAGAAGCATTCATATAGGAAATATAGTTTTCTTCTAGGTAAGCAAAAACCTCTCTTTTATGGTCCTCTGTTCCATCTAAATTTTTGAGGCACTAGGAGGAGTGATGACTTGCAGGACATAAAAGCACTGATGTTGATCTGTGTGATTTGTCCTTTTGATGTTCTTCTCCCTTCCCCCTGCCCCATCCAGTGCTGTGTGACAAGCAGGTGTTGGTCATAGCCTAGGCACGATCTTGAACCCACATCTCACTCATGCCCTGAAGCTGGCCTTGCATGTTTAATTCCTAATGGTAGCCAGGTGTTTACTGAGTATTTTGAAGACCACTGATCCCAGTGATTTCCCAACCAGTGTTTACGCAAATGGGAGGCACAGGATGTTTAATGTCTGTCTGCTACACTTCTGCTGCAGCCACCAGAAACCATGCAACCCTCCATCATTATTTAATAGCCCACTTCAGAATAGCACAATGATTCCCCTTTCAACAGCTGATGTCCAGAAAATGCAAGATTACATGGTTCCATTCACCTATTGACAGATTACAAGAAAGTAAGTTTAAAAGGTCTTTGTGGGGTTGGAAATTTCTGATTACTGAAGCCCAATCTTAAATGAAATGCCATAAAACAATACTAGGGAATAAAAGACATTCTTTCAGAGTTACAGACAAATGCACATTGCAGGTGATTTCTCAGTAAAAGTGCCTACTAGGAATCCTCAGCTTTCTCTGCAAATGTAATAATGTCCAGGAGAGGAAGTAATGCTGGAGATAAATGATGCAGAAGGATCCCTGTTGTGACAATGAGAAAAAAGATACCATTTGAAAATATATGATCCTACTCCATCTGATTTTTAACAATAATGGGGAAGGATTAAGAAGAATAAATTTTAAAGTACCAGTTCAATGTACATATGTTGTAGTAGAACTAATTAGCCCTTAGAAAGACTTGAAGGGAACAGTTGCAAATGTAGATTAGATCAGGATGTTAGCAAAAAGGAGGGAAAAAAATTGCATATAAGGATCTCACTTGAGAATAACATATTCAAGGCCCAGACCAGTCTGGATTTTCCTGAAACATCCAAAGCATAAGACAAGAAAATGTACTAAAATGTCATTCAGTCCAAGAGAAAAAAATTTGGATGGATGGACTGGTTGAACATAATAGAACTCCAGATATGAGTGAGGATGTTAGGAAAAGTTTTCCTGAGTAATTAATTCACAGAGAAGAATTCAGAGGTGAAGCAATTAGGAATGTCTGCGCCAAATTGGAGAGACAATGTAAATGAGATATTTCAATTACTGACGTGGCTGTATTTCACATGTGCTTTATCACTTGGTTTACTATCAATACGTAAAGGAAATTATTAAGGACAACACAGAATGCAAAATAAACCTTTGTTAAAGAAACCCAACAGCCTTAAATCCAATTCAGTAAGGCTTAATACTGAAAAGCATCAGACTGTTAACTTCTATCCCAGTTGTTCAGTTAGAGCCTGAACTGCAATGTTTGAAAATTAACAGACTCCCACAGGAACGCAGAATTTCAAAATACAGTGCTGTTGCACGTCTTTTTCCTTTCACTTGATCTACCTGATATAAAACTAGTAGAATAAAGGCAGATTGTAAATGAGTTTGAAACTTTAAAACCTGGATATGTTATTAAATGCAGACAATAAGCAGTAGTAAGCACATGGGGAAAATTCTACACTTCAAGCCATGATTTTTCTTTTCAATATCATTTTTGCAGCTCTGCTCTTTATATAAACTGAGACTCCTCAAATTCCATCTGCCCCTTCTGCAATTCTCTGATGATACAGTCTGCAAACAGGCTAAGTACCAAAGCCCTCAACTACTCATGCCAGTCCTCCAAATCCTTTGAAAGCCAAGCTTCTTTCACCTTTTCCCTTGACAAGGACTAGTTGGACACACCAGCTGCTCAGACCTGAAAAAGGGCTTTTTAAAGCAAAACACATGAGTATAGAAAATATTCAAAATGAGACTGCAGCACATATTGACTGCCTGGAAATTAGGGATAAATCAGAGCTGTGATATCTGCAGTGGTATTTGTATTATATAGGCAATATTAGCAATTGGCAGTGTCTTGGTTTAAACAGTCAATCAGCCATCTCTTTGACTTGGTTCACTTTTAGGTGACCTACTTAAAGAAGATGCAAGATTGACAAGTTCTCTAATTGATAAGAGGTGTACACTTTAAACCAATTCATGGCAGATTTTGCCACACAGCAGATAACCTGCTAGTGGCATATGTCATTCCTTGACAGTTTCAGTTTATTATACACTCTCTTCTGATAAAAATAAGAAGAGATTTTTAAAGCTGTATCTCTAGAAACTTTCTGCTTTCCAATGGTTTAATCTGTGAGGGAAACAGAAGCCTGCTTTCCACTGGAGAGGAAGGCAGGTGGGCTGGCAGTATACATATGGGACTCAAGAAAAGATGGGAAAAGCAAGGTCTTGCCTGGCCAGTATTGCAGCTGCTCTCCATTTTCACATTTTTCCTCCATAATAAGGCTGAAAGCCACTGAGAAGATTTCTCCCTGGCTGCCTGCTCTATCTGTGCTATGGAATGAATACAATCACTAGAGCAGAAAGATTGGACACAGCTCTCATGCTGATACTAATGAGGTTCCTGGTATAATATCCATACCCCCTCTAAGCTGCTGCTATAAATAACAATCAATGCAACCTTACATGGCTAAGTCTTGATAAAGTTTCTGATGGTGCCAAAATATCCTATTCCTCTGCTTGCCAGCTGCTTTCAATAAAGTGACTTCCATCATATGGAGCTGTGTTTGCATTACCCTCCTCCCCCTGAGCTGCTTACAGTGATGCTTATAGTTGGGTCAAACCTTTTCCCCTGTCACTCCCTTTTGCCTCTGCATAAAAAGTAGGCTCGTTTTTCTCTGGAACCACCCACAAAGAAGAAAGGATGCGTATACACCACCTCTTTCTGAAAGCATTTCACGTTGATTTAAGACTTTCTTCCATTCAGGGCTCACTTGCACTGCTCTTAGTGAAAACTCTTTAAAAACAGCCAGTGACTAAGGACAAATAAAAAGAAAGTCGAGTGGAAGGGAAAGAGCTCTAAAGCTGACAATAATACAGGGACCTTTTGTTCTGGTCTTACCACAGCTGCGTGGACATTGGATAGATGCAGAGATGGAGCAGTAGATTGAAGTTTGGATGTTTCTCAGGACTGATGGCACTTGAGGAGAAGAATTCAGTATTGCAAAACAGGACCCCAGTATCTAATCTCAGTTAAGATTTATTTCAGATAGCTTCTCAGAACCCAGTTCTCATAACCCAAACTGGTTTTTGGGTTTTTCCCTTGAGGCAGGAATCATACAGAACTCACAGGACACTGAGTAAAAAAATCCAGTTTTCCCAATTCTTATTTCCAGTGCAATTAGGTAATATATTTGTTGCCATTCAGGAGAGGGATCTGTTCAGAGCTTAAAGGTCAACTGGTCTGAATGGAACTAAATTCTTCTCCTGTGTGAAAAGGAAGAAATGGAAGATGTGGAAAAAAACAACCAACCAAACAACAAAAAAATCCCTGAACCTTTCCATAGTGTTCAAGTTCCAGTAAGTACAAAAGTGAAGCAATTGCTGTCCCTTCTTCCTCTTAATGAGTAAGCACATGGCTGAGTACAGCCCATCTGCTGGATGGGAAGCCTGACAGACTCTGCTCAGAGCCCACACTGGGATAAGGCTTTCAACAAACCAAGGGAGCTGAGGTGGAGCTGAGGGTTTCCATGCAAGCCATAGGCCTGACCCCAGAATTGCTCAGTCCATGGCTACCCACGTTCAGTGCCTTCTTCTGTGGCTCCACTGTTGCACCCCGGCCTGTTAGAAAATTTCACAGATGAAGTCTTTTAGTATTGATGAGGGAGAAGTAGTAAAAAAAAAGTGTGTTCCCACACTCTTGCTTGTGCATTAAGCCATATGCCAGGCAGGCAAAAAATCTCTGATTAAATTCTCAAAGCTTTTGGGAAATCTATCAAACCACAAACCCAGGCTAAGTCAGAGTGAGTATGTGAGTCAATGCAGTTATTCAGAGTTCAGCAGAGGCTGGGCTACAGGCTGTGCACACAGAGAGAGGAGTCAGTTGCTGCTCTGAAGCAGCTCCAGTCTGCAGCAGGAGAGGAGACCCAATTCACTGTGGTACATGCAGCAGCACATGTTTGGTTTTCTAAAGGGAATTTGAATTCATTTATGCCCCAGAAAGGAGAATCCTAATAATAGTCTTATCAGAACTATGTCTACTTTATTTGGAACTGGAAAGTAGGGTTGTAAAGGTTATTTTCTGAGATCTGATAACTCTTTACTAAAGGATAGAATTTTATTGCATGCTATTGAAGATGGATTAAAGCTATTCTATTGGGTCTTCTTAAATTTCCATTATTGGTCATACTACCTTCTGTATCACCATAAATGGATTCAGAAAAGTAAATGGATTCAGAAAAGTAACTGGAAAAAGATCTGATCTAATTGCAGAAGTAAGTACAGGCTCGAGATTCAAGGCTATGATGTTATGGGTTACTTTTTCAGTTTTCAGCCAAAGATTTCAAAAAGCATTCTTAAAAAGGCCACCACTAATTGGGAGATTCTCCCAGAGGAACAAAGTATCTGCTGTAACAAAACAGTTGCCACAATTTGTAGAGTTAAAAAGAGATATCTGTTTCATATTCAATTACTGTTTGAACAATAAGATAATGTTGCAAGAGATGTCATAAGAATAATTTCATTGTGTATCAAAAAATGTGTCTCCAGGCTATAAGAGGCAAGAACCAACACTGAAGTCGAATGTTTCTATCAGTACACCCAGCTCCAAAATAAATGTTATGAAACTGGCTTTGGTGTGATTAAATTTTATCTTACTGCTGCATCAGTATTGAAAATATGATTTTGTTAGTTTTGTACTTATACATCAGAGGTAGACTGACAAACTCTCACAATATTAGAGACTGGAACAAGATTTTTCTATTGCATCTTATTTTAATTATACATTGGATCTGGTATTTTGAATAGAAGGTTAGTATTTTAATTCTTGAGATACTCCTCCATTAACCTAAGAAAAAAGTAATAAGACATCTAGGCTGTTTCTGTGGGGCTGTGTGCTCTGTTTTCTCTTTCAAGCAATTACAGTTACTTGTGACTTTCTATTTCTCACTTCAACACCAGCATTGACCCTCCATTTAGTCTAAAAGCCTTCACCATTTAGTAAATGCCAACCCCCCTGTACTCAGCACTGGTGAGGTCACACCTCAAGTTCTTTGTTCAGTTCTGGGCCCCTCATAACAAGAAAGACACTGAGGGGCTGGAGCAAGCCCAGAGAAGGGCAATGGAGCTGGTGAAGGGTCTGGAGCACGAGTCTGAAGGGGAGCAGCTGAGGCAGCTGGGGGTGCTCAGCCTGGAGAAAAGGAAGTTCAGGAGGACTTTACCACTCACCACAACCCCCTGAAAGGAGGCTGAGCCAGGAAGGTACAGCCCCTTCTCCCACATAACCTGTTACAGGACAAGAGGAAACAGCCTAAACTCATGCCAGGGGACATTTAGATTGTATATTAGGAAAAATTTCATGATGGAGAGGGTTATCAACAACTGGAACTGGCTGCCCAGGGAAGTGGTGGAGTCACCATTCCTCGAGGTATTTAAAAAAAAATGCAGATGTGACACTCATGGCCTTGGCAGTGCTAGGTTAGTGATTTGACTCAGTGATCCTGGAGGACTTTTCCAACCTTAGTGATTCTTTGACTCTATGATTAAAATTCAGGATACACCTAAGCTGTTCTGAAATTCATCCTGATCAGGGCAAAACTTGGACTTGAGGACAACATTTCCTTAGACATTAAATTTGTTTTATTTAGCTAAAAATTAAAAACCATTACACAGTCTTATTATTTTTACCAGCTGTAGGGATTCCTTGAGAAGAACATTAGGGAATAACACCCAGAGACTGCATAGTCACATTTTTATTTATTACCACAATAAGGTGAAGTCAGGTAAGGACAGAACGGAAAAAGACTTAGAATAGGATAGGATAGAATTGAATAGGATAGGCTAGCATTGAATAGGATAGGCCAAGCCAGACCAGGCAAGGCCAGAACTAGATTGTCCTCCATTTGGTATGATGAACCTGTAATTTGATTCTCGCAACATTTCAAAGGGATTTGAACACTTCTAGCTTTGTTTCTTCAGAAAGAGTCAACTTAGTAATTTACACAGATCTTAAAACTGGCAATATATTTTCCAGCTGGCCACTTGGCTCAAATCCAGGTCACTCCCTCACATAAAATTATAAGTATTTCATGACAGATGCAAAAGGGCTTTGTTGCTCTTAGACCAGATCTCAACAGCTTGTAACTTACCACAAAGACTTGTACCTTGCCTGTGCTTGAACAAATATGGAAAGGATTGACTGGTGTCTGGATTTATTCCTTGTCTTTTTCATATTGCTTCTCAGTGCCATGACTGAAAATAAAGTCCACCAGTATTTATCAGATAATAGGGGGTTTTTTTCCACAAAAAAACAAAAAAGAAAAAAAAAAAAAAAAAAAAAGAAGTTTATTTTTAGGAAAATACTGTTTTCCATCCTATAAAGAAGTTTTCTTATTTACCTACATTTCATGGTAATCTAATGAATAATTCTTGCCTCACTACATCTCCCTCCTGTGATTTACAATATTTAGTATAGGTAGATATTCTTGCTAAAAATTTAGAATTTCTTAGATTTTTCTGTTCATAAGTCTTACCTTTCTTTGCCTGATGTTACCCCAAACTTGTCTGCTGCCTTTATTTGGAAAAGTCAATTTGGCAAAAAGGATTGGGTTGGAGTGGAAAAGTTGGGATAACAAAGCTAGAGGTTATTTAATTTGCCAACCTGCCCTCAGTGATGAAGCACAAAACACAGAGCACAGAGCACAAATCACTAAAGGGTCTTCTGAAGCCTTTAGCAGCAGAAAGGCTGGATGCTTGCTTGCACCTTGGGGTATCAAAGAAAATTGAATAAATTCTGTCTTCTATTTTCCCCCTCAAAACTGGCTTGCTCAGAAGCCTTGCCAATATCAAAATAGCTGCCTGAAGAGTTTATACTGTAAAAAGTGTAAAAGTTACTGGCCTTACATTAAAATCACCTGCTGCTACATTATTCCATGCAGAAAAATAGAGGATAGCAGCCATTCTGTGCATAATCTGCTTTCTAACAGATTTACAAAGAGGCTGACAGGTAACATGTAGTTAGGCACTCCCAGCACACCCTAAATCCTTCAGCTGCTGCTTTTCATATTCACACACCCCAACAGCTCCCAGATATTTCAGACCTTCCAGAACCAAACACATGGTTAATGCACAAAGATGTTTGTGGGGATTCTTCCTGTTCCTGGTGGTTGTAATGTTGAGTTACTTTGTAGTTGGTTGATAACAGAGGCAGTCTTCAAAAAAAACCTGACCCTTTCAGACAAACATTTGCTGTGGTTGTGCAGGTGAGATCTGTCAACACAGGCACAATGTCTGCATTTGGTTTTTTTTCCTCCAACCCCTATAAAAATTGAAGGGCATCCTTGTGCTTTAACTTCTCTAAGTTTTGACTCAAGCACCAGTCATTTCCTCTCAGAAGGTAAAAGCAAGAAGAAGATCTTCTGGCAAGGTGAGATTTATCTTGTTTGACATATTAGCTTTGATATGAAGTATGGCCCTAACTTACGAAGGATAAAGAAGAAATTATCTAAGGGATAATTTTATATTTACTATTCTGTCTTTAAATTATAAGAACCTTAATACCCTAAGAGAGTGTTCTAGTTGAGACTTGAAACACAAAGAAAACATACATAATATTAAAAACAAACAAACAAACAAACAAAAAAACCCAAAAAAAACCAAACCAAACCACCAGCACTAATTCTGTCTGATAATGGAGAAACAGAGTTTGATTTTAACCCAGATAAACAAAACATATTGGAGAATAGAAGGTGACTTATCAGGATTAAAAAATAACTAAAATATAAACTTTCAGATGGAAAATCAGCCTAAATTAAATTTTCAGATTCTTAGAGATAACACCCTGAATAACTGGGCATGTTGTCTTTACCCGGCTGAGACACTGAATTCAGGCATCTGTAAAACCACATATTCACAGCCATGAGCTAAGTTTTCAGTGAAGAGACTGAATATCAGAGGAGCCAGTGTCCATTTAGACATCAGTCTTCCTGCAGACCACAAAGGGTCATTGATTTGTGTTGTTTTAAACCACATAGAGGCAGTATTTGCAACTTGATAGCATAATCTTATTTTCCTGGGCTTTCAGAAATCTTTGTGTTAGCATTTCTACCAGTTACATCCAGTTACATTTCATAGATGCAGGAACTGAAGCAGAGGAGGAGTTAAACAACCAGCCCATCATCAATCATAGTCTGGAATAGATTGGAACTGCAACCCCCCTACTTTTCAAGTAAGCTGCATAAAACTTGTTTTTTCTGTATAAAATCAGGGCTTATTTACCACAGCCACCTCCTCCCTTGCCATCTTCCTGCCACGTGAGTCTCATTCCAGTGAGATTCTCATTCCTGGTCAGATATTTTTTTTTTTAATGTCTGCTAGCCACACAATTAATCTGTGATTTCCCTGGTGAATATTTCTACAATTTTTATATTCTCTTTTATATTAATTTTTAATTTTCGTCTCTTATAATTGTATATAAGTGTGTATATACACACACCACATGAATGCCTCGTGTATATTTTACGGTGTATATAACCTGGGGCTCATTAGAAGTGTGTGCTGTGTCTTCATCTCTCATAAGATCAGGGTTGCTCTGGACTTGCTACAGATGGCAGATGAAATAAATGTTGGGCTGGCAAATTGTGGTTATTAACTTGCAGAGATTTGAAGGGACTTTTTAATATTTGTAACATGAGAATTCCAGCATGGACCAGATTTCAGTGCTCACCAATATATTAATCATGTGCTCAACTTCAAGCATATGTTTTCTTTCCCAGATTTTAAGGCCCTAAGTTTCTATGGTGTACTTGTGCTGGACCCACAGACAGATTATTTGTTAAACAGACACAGCTCCTGTGCCTGGAACTGAGGAGCAGATGAGTATTGATTTCATGGATAATTAATCTACCTGTTTTCTCTTTCAGGATTTTCGTTACCTTACATTGTCAATCATTCAAATGAGCCACATGGTGTTCTCCAAGGTTCTTGAGACTCAGCATGGAAAATGAGCAGACTTATTTTGATTCATTGTTGTAACAGACTATAAACTTCTCTATTTTTAGAAACATTTACCATAGCAGCTGAAAAATGATTTTTCAAAGTACTATTGCTACAGCCATGGGATTAGGTCTTGGGTTTAACCCAGAACATCCTCTCTGCCACTAACACCCCCTTCTCTAATTCTCCTAATCTCTGCACACACAAAAAAGAATGTTAAATGACCTACAGTGACTGGGTTTTTCTTTTCTGCTTTTAGGGGAACATTTCAATCTAAACCAAACCTATCCTGTGTAGTACATTATAATCTATATGACTTTCTATTTGTTAAAGTTGGCACAAGCAGAGGTGGGGAATTACCAGTGAGAATAAGCTGAGTATTTTTTTGGTTCTAACAGAAGAAAGAATTCTGCTACACATCACTAAGCAGTTAGCCTTAATTTCATGCAGACCTTTCCTATTTTGCATAAATTGAAAAGCTGGACATGAAGTTGTTTCTCAAAATGGTGTGATTTTAGCTAATGGAGCAAACCCACATTTTAAAAATTAATATATAGCTGCCATTAAAATTTGAAAAAATTCCTTCTTACCTTCTGGGTACTCTGTGTGCCCTGTGATGTTTATTTTCTTTCTGTCTGAGCTGCTGATGTGTTTCTAGGGAGATAAATGAATCTCAAAATGTGCCTCTGTAATTAGAAGCATTGAGATGAACTTGAGGGATTTCTTTGCTCCAAGAAAGATGTTTACATTCTGATGTTTTCTCTCCTAAATCAGGACACAAACCAGTGCTGTGGTGTTAGATACTGCCACACACATATAAATTTTGCCTTATGGCCGTCTCTAGGAAATAAAGTACCACACACAGCGAGTCATGTAATCTATGAGGTATTCATGAAATACCACCTACATCTTCTAGAGAATCTGGACCTCAAATGCCATGGGAAAGGGGCTGTGTAAAGACACAGACAGTTAAATAAACCTCGCATCATCCAACTGCTCTGAACCGCAGGAAGAGCAAGCAGAGCTTCAGGCCATGATTGCTTCTCTCTTCTCCTTCATTCTCCTCCATGCTAATAATGAAAGCAGGATGGTAAGGAGCTCATTTTTCACTCTTTGACTTGCTTTTTTTTTCTCTAAAAATAAAAAAGACCACAGAGAGTTGATTTCACAGAGGGTACATCTGCAACTGTAAGCCCACGCTGCACATGCAAAATGAAAATGTGCCAGGAGTTGTTTAAAATCTGAGAAGTTTTTAACTACTTCACTTACTATTCACTGGCCACCTGAAGTTTAAGCATCTATTTGCATTTAGCCCCCAAACCTCATGGACCTAAACAAGATGATAACTGTAGCAATGTTTTTTGCACATTAGAAGTAAAATGTAAACAGGAATCAGTTTTCAGGAGGAAAGACAATTATATTTTATGCTGATTTATCACCTGCAGAATTATGTTCTCAAACAGATGGAGGTGCGTATCAGCAAGCTGGAGGATATACCTTCTGCCCAGCTGCTGTAATTAATAGCAATTGCTGCAAACTCTCTCAGCCTTCACAGTTACATAAAGAAACAAATGTATGCCTGGCCTGCAGAATTACAGAAATCTACACAAATTCCCTGGGAGGCCTTTGTTGGCTGACAAGGTAACTTTCAGGTATCTTTTACAGAGTCACTATGCCTTAGTCTTTCATTCCAGAACCTGAATCCATGCCACTAGGGTTGTCAGCATTAGCAATTCCACCCAACAGAGTGAATTATTTACAGTAATGCATAAAATAAATGTTGTGTTATGAAAACACTGCCCACTTAAAAAGTTTTCTTAGACATGGTTCACCTTTCTCTTAAGAAAATACTGATTTTATTTAATTACTTACCACATTTTGGAGTAAAATAGTCTCAAAAGTAAGTTTTTCAAATATTCTTCCAATTAAAGGATAATTTGCAATGCCAACCAGGTCAAAATATATAAAGATTGCTATTTTTATTTTCAACACAAATATTAGATTGTTTAAATGGCATAAATAAGCTGTAGAAAAGTTTACTTTATTCTAAAAGGTCGTGGTGATATAGAGATACTATTTTTCAATTTGCCAGAATTTATTCAAGTGTCCTTTTTATGCAGCTGATGCTACAGATGTGAAGAAAACAAACAAACAAAACACACAATACCCCTGCAACCCAAAACAAAACCAAGCCCCCCAAAAAACATTGCAGCTCCCTCATACCATGTCCAGACTCTGGTTTTAGTTGCTTAGCCTCATACCAATAAGACTAAAGATATTGATCAGCAAGGGGTCATAAGTTTTCCTGAAGAAATCTCAGAACTCAGAAAATTTATTTCAAAAATAAGCCCAACAGAAATGGAGACCATATGTACAGACATTTTAAGGAAAAACATGCAAAACAATGGTATATATTAATCATTGCACCTCTCTCATCACTTTCTCACGTTTTTTCCCACTGATTTTCCTCTTCATATAACATCTGACATCCCAAACTACTGAGAAACTGCAAAGGGTTTTTCAAAACATCAGAACTCCCTCATCCTGCTGCAAAAATTTCTCTGCTTTTCCCTAAATGGGGAATTTCACTGTAAGATTTATGGGCCAGAATGGCAATATTTAACCCCAGAGGAGTAACATGTTTCAGCCACTGAAGTCCTTCTGCAGAGGCACAGCTGGCAGCTTTATGCCCTTACTGAGAGCAATAGCTCGCTCTCCAGCGGGGTGTGCAGCTGGCAGTGGGTGACGTGCATGACTGGCAGAGGCAAACAGAGCACTGCTGTCCAGCCACAAGGACTACCAACATGAGGGACTTTAAAGATCAGACACTTTTATGTACATAAAGAAGTGTTTTGGGAGCATTTCTGCTGGTTGGGTTGTATTTTCCTATGTTCCTTGCATCTGGATTTATAGACAGGAAAGAAGCAGCTTTGGCATTATAACAGCTAGGAAGGGAAGCACAATTAATACATTTCAAACACTGATCAGATAACTTTAGGTGGGTGACTGTGGTGGACATGTCATGGGGGAGTGAACTTAACACCTGAATAAGTCAGGAACCAACATCTTGCTACCTTCAGCTGAAAAACCTACACCATGCTCTTGGGGTTTGTACATCATTTTGGGTTATCTAAGGCCTCTTCAGAGGAAGGAGGGTTTATAGTAAATATTTTTAGGATACAACCTTTTGGACTTGTTTTGAACCTCTCCTTACTGAGGAAATGAAAGCTACTGTTTCTTTCTCTTGAGGCTGAGAGGCATCTAGACAGGTAGGTCTATGATGAAATGACCAGCAGTCTATGCGACACCAACCCTGAGGGGGACTTCTTCTTACAGAAGGAGGACAGAGCAGTTGGCACTGCTCTTGTAGTGCTGCACATCTTCTCGACCAACAAAGATGTCAGAAAATCATCATCAAAAGCATTAGCACAATAGTCTCTAGCTTCATGATTGCTCTTTGACATTTAGGATCCTACTGAGAAGACACTCGAAGGCTTTTTGTTTTCTTGTCATATGTTGGTTCAGTTGTTAGGATTTGGTTGCGGTTTTTGTTTTTTTCCCAAGCTGCCTCTGGGACTGCAAGCAGCAAATCATCACAGCCTGCTATTTATAGTAATGGAGGTAAAAATCATTTCAAGAGTGGAGCACAACTTCAGATGGAGGCAACTGAGAGTCATTGAACTCAGCAGCTGTGCAGCTGCGTCACCAAAACCCTCATGCTGCCCAATTATTTTCCTTGGCGACTGCTTCCCTTAAGAACTTGTTTTTTTCCTGACTATGCCTCAGTTGGCTGTTTGTGAAGGCCTGGCTGGTGTTTGTTGAAGAAAGAAAGAGCAAGAAGTTGCTTCTGTTATTCTCCAGGGATCTTTATAGGGAAAATGCTGTTCAATATTGACATATTCTCACAGTCTCTGGGGGAGCTTTTTGACAGAAAGGGAGGGGAAGAGGAAGAGGGGTGGGGGGGCACTGTCTGACCTTTCTCCCCAGAGGATAAAAATCAAAAGAGAAAAAACCCAAATATATGTTTTATTTTTTGCTGTTGTTGTTGTTTGTGACTGTTGTAGGATGAAGTTCCTCTGCTATATCCATGTTCTGGTCTCCCCGAGCATTAGTTCACTGCTAGTAAATATAATCTGCATTTCTGAGTATAAAAATGCAATAGAAAATTTTCTCTAATGTTTGACAGAAGATAGAGAATTGGACCAACCAACAAGGTCTCCTAAGCAACTCTGCTTTAACTGACAGTGGGTTCTTCTTTCTGCCTCGTTTTACAGCCCATGGCATCACCTGCGAAGTTCTTCTACAGCAAAGTTCCACCAAGCTGTTCTATTGACACTAGCACTGGGAAGGACTGGATAAAAGACCAAATCTACTATTTGCAAAACACCAAAGTTGCAAAAATAATCTGCCACTGTTGGAATAAAGATCAGAATAAACACAGACCTGGAGGCTTTCCCTGGGCACATCCAGTTAAATGAAGATTACAGATAGCCAAATAAACAAGGGGAATAAAATAAAATAAACATGCTAAACACCATTTTCCTTCCCTTTTTAAGTCTTCTTCCTACTTCAAAGCAGTCCTCAGACTTTAGCCCTATATGTGGGCACAGAAAGCACACCCATACTGTCCATGCACACCCCCGGGGTAAGCCCTCAGCCTTGTATGACTACAAACACCAAACTGCCTAAACAGAGGCAGCCTCACCTTCTATATCCTGCAGTGTTTTGTGGTTAAATAAACTTCTCATCAACCAAGTGCCTTAGTATTTTGCTGTGGACTTGAAATGCTCAGCACAGCACCCCAGACATCAGAGCTTGGGAAGAAAGAAATAAAAATTCTTCCTTCTTCCTGATTTCTGCTAAAACAACAAAGCCTCAAGCATGGAACAAGCAGTCAAAACAAACATAAAAGAGTGTGAGACTGCTGTCTGGGATATATGGAGATATGGAATCGCTGATCAAAGCCATTGGAGAAGGGCAAACAGAGCAGCTGATGCAGAGGGCAAAATGCAGAGATGTGAAAAGTCCCTGTGGCAGACGCTGTGGGTAAGAGCTTTGCATGGAATAACTGATGCAGAGCCAGACCCAGGACATGTACAGAAAGAAGGGACTGTTGGCTGGTGTGTGGTTGTGCAGAATCTACACAGCAGCAAGCAGAGAGCAGGTGGTGCAGAAAAGCTGCCTTGCAGTGATTTTCTTCATAAACACTGAGGTTCCCCAGTAATTCATATTTCTGCTGCCTTTTCACACCTTCTTAGATCTCCACAGGTTGCAATTCCTGGAGCTGCAGCAGATACAACTGCTGTACCACGAGAGTGCTCTGGACAACCCAGCAGCCACAGCCTGCACATCACGAGCTTGCTGTTACCCATAAGCAAGTGTAATAGCTCGGCACACCCCAAGGCTCATGCACCTCTTGTGTCCAGCTCCCTCACAGCTACTGGATTCCCCATAAGAGAAGGCATTCTCTTGCTTGCCAATAGGAAGTGCCTCTCTCTCTCTTCCCAGTGATGCTTTTTTAGCTGATATCAGAGGTACAAACGTGTTTAGAGCACTCATATAGTGGGGGAGCAGAAAGCTACAAATAATCAGCCATAGGAGCAGCTCTGTGGGGCTCAGGAATGATGACAAAGTGTGTGTCACACTGCCTACAGCCTAAAGGCTCTCCCTCCATTACTGGTTCCTCTTGGGGAGAGTCACTGGTGTTTTGGGACGTTACCCATCCTACACTGCTCTGAGGGTAGAGAGTTATAAGATGCCATCCCTGCAGAAAAGATTTGTCAAGTACCTGGCATTTGTACAGCAGTCTGGCCCACAGTTATGTCCATCTAGTTATATAAAAGAAAGTAACAGACATACCTTCTTTTTTTTTTTTCCTAACTATACAGTTATTTTCTTTCTATTTTGTCTTGTTTTCTTGTTTCCTACTCTACCCAGACCTTGTCTGCCTAACAGCCAAAATCTGTTTATGAATGGTATTTTATTGTGCATGGTGTGTTCTCATTCCTGTTTTCTATGGAACACTGAGCCTGGAAAGTTGTCATTACCTTGCTCATCTTCACAGCAGGCACAGGTGAGAGGGAGCTCCCCTATAGAGCACAGCAGCAACCACTGACAACCTTGTTGGGCTGCAGCATAGAAGCATCCTGAAATACTCATGTCTTTCTTATTGTCATGGTGATCTCTGTCTTTCCTTACTTTGCTGATTAGGCCTTGCAGAAATAGTAAGGTCAATGACCACTCTGACTTGAAAAAGCTGTAGCTGCCAGTCCAGTTCTTCTGAGAAATCAAGATCACACTTTTTTTTCCTAAGAGACACAGCCAGTAACTGCTTATAAAAGAGAGGCTGCCAGAATATTTTGTTTGAAAGAGACATCAACTGCCATTTTACTTTCTTTTATCTAAGAAACAGAGATATCAAATTTGGGTCATAAACCAAATGCTAACTGCTGGCAGCAGGAGATACTGACTTTGAGTAATTACCCTTTGCAGCTCTGGCTAGTGTCAGGGGCACAAGTGGAAATTAATAAAGTCTACTCATTCTCAGCAGCCAAGGGTCACACCACAGCTGAAATGACACAGATGCTCCTGCAGCCAAAGAGAATGACAATGCTTTCTTCCTAAAGGAACCTCAGATGACCTTTGTTACCTCGGAGGGAAATCTGCTACAATGCAGCAGCACTTGCAGGCCATTGGATGTGATGCGCAAGTTCATCGAGGTTTTTGGAGACAGTTTTTATATACTAGGAGCTGCTGGTAGAATGCAACATTTTTTGATGAATAAGGAAATAGCCTTTCTCCCCCCACACAGTGCCTTGATTAAAAATCCAAGGAATTTGGCAAGCACCAGCAACAGTGTTTTAAATTTTTAACACAACTGTGTCACTTCCAGTATCTATCCAAAATTGCTGCACTAGGAGTTTTTGTGCAATTTATTTCAAAACCACCAATTTGTTAACTGGAAGACAAAAAGCTTCTCTTACAGTAAAAGAAGCTAATCACTCTCTGAGTCTTTTTACCAAACAATTTCTTAGCCAAAACCTGAAAAATTAGCAACAAACACAAATACTTTAATTTATTTAGTGTTAATCAATGGCTGCAAACGGACACCATGCAAACTGTAAAATGTGGGTACTAACGTGGGACATAGGGATGGATAGGCTTGATGTTAAGCCATGAAAGCATCCTTCTGCATGCCACAGCTACCCTAAATTCAGAACACAAGTATGCTTTTTGCAAGCCTGGATGCTAAGGCTGTATCTTAACATGAAGGAATTGGAATGTTCAGCAGGTACAGCTAAGCATCTTTTGTTGGTGGGGTGAAAATAGCTCTTTGTTTAGTGACAGCAGTGGGGTAAAGCCACCATTACAGGCACATCACATTTCTGTGAGGGAGAGAAACACCATTCACTTTTAAGAGGAAGATGCCCCATCCACCTCTGAATTGTAGAGCTGCAGTCCCAGTCGGCCAGCAAGGAGGGAGCAGATTGCTCTTTTCCACACCTGTGGCATGGTGCAAACCCAAAGATGCAAGGCTTGTCACACGTAAGGCATCTGTATAACCAGAAACTCTAGGCATCATGGCAACCTCAAGAGAACTGCTCCAAAGGTTAATTCCTTTTTGCATCAGTGTAACAAAGACATGAGAAACAGGTCTAGGAAGTGCAGCTTGCTGTGGAAAATGCTCCAGACAGAAATGCTCCTCTGCCCCTTTGGAAACTGAAGCAATATTTACTAGGGGAGAAGATACTTGTTTGGTTGAGGGTACATAGGAGATCTGGATTCAGCTCTTAGCAATTCCTCTCCCGGGTTTATTACACAGAAGTCTCACATGCTAGAACTGCAAAACAGGGTCACTGGGGCTTCCTTTCTGCTTCTCATCACATACAGGGAGAACTGAGGACAACAGGATCCCAGCTCAATACTCTCTAAGTGACATCAAAGCAAAACTCATAAATATGGAAAAAACCAGTATAAATAAATTACTTGTGTCCAAAGTCTTTCTAAACATAGTTTAAATAAGGGTGGAATAATTATATCATAGGAATGAAAAGGGTTTTCATAACATCAGGGCCCAATATTCTGTAAGAAAATTTTCTCTTGGGAGAGCCTATTCCAGTCAGAAGAAGCATGGAAGACATACTTGTTTAAAAAGAGATTTACATCAATACAGTATTTGTGTAAACTTTAATCTCCTTACAGTAGAAACATACCCAGTCAAAGCCAAAAGTAGTGTAACAATTTTACAGCAAAGCTTACCAGTAAAAATGCAAAACAAGTTTGTATCAAATTCTTAAAAAACTGTGCACTTTCTCAAACTTAACTTTGTTCGGCACATTGTTTTGATTTATATATAAGGCATTAATTCTATAAGAATCATTTACTATATTCCAAAAATTGCATGACCTAGGTGTAACACTCTATAGCCTGATACCAATTTTGTTCCTTTCAATTTTTACAGATGTCATCTACCTGCATGGACATGGAGCACAGAAGCATTAAGAACAAATACAAGCCTTGCCAATAATAGGTTCACATTGAAAAAGTTACATTAAAAAAAACCAAAAAAGACCTCAATTTTGCATTGCAATAGCTTGGGTCTGCTGCAGTCATGACTGTAGCTTAAGAATAATTCCCCCTTTCATATACTTCCCCCAAATTTGTTCATTGTATTATCCAGCTGTACCTTCACCTTTCAAAATGCAGAACTGAGGCTGCTCTGAATCGGCAGGTACAGGAAGTGGGACCCATTTCTACCAGCTACCCAAAATTTGTTTTTCTCTTCCTCCCCAGAACATAGTTTCTTTGAAATGTAAATCTTCTATAAATGGCATCTTTGAAGTCATTCTAGCTGCTATGTACAGAAATGGCTCAGGCAATTAAGTTAGTCCACCTTGTCATTAGTCAACAGGAAGTATAATTACTGTAGCTGTAAAGGAGGTATCTAGTGTTCCAGAATAAGTGAGTTTAATTATGGTGAGAGCTTCCTCAATTCTATTTACATGACAACTTCAGGCTCAATGTTAAATAGCAAGTCATCATTTCCTCTTCGAACTTCAAGTAGTAGAGGTGATTCATTCATCACAGCCTCTTGCAGGTCACTGGAAGTCATCAAAGGACGCCCATTGACTTTCACAATAATATCTCCATCTTGGATCCCTCCCCTGCAAAGACGAGAAAATGGCAGTAAGGATGCATTCTATGCAGAGGAAAAGTGCAAAGGCAAAAGTGTTCACCACCTCTTTTGCAGATGTGATAAATTTTTAATTGTTTTTGTCTTCACTGAAGGGAAATTCCACCCTTCTGACTGTGAAAGAGTAACAGGTAGCACTTGCTGAATGCAAAGTAAGGCTTGGGTTTTTTCATTAAGGATTTTCTTCATAAAAAGCAAAAACAGTGAGTCTAAGTTCCTCTTTGTCTTCTACAAAACTACAACAAATGGAAAACAGAGAATACTCTTATCCATTATTGACTCACTTCCCTCCATCCATTTGAAAGCTCATGCTTTTATGTCACCAATATGTATTTCAGGCACTGAAAATTAAACCCTTCCCAAAATTTCAAGACAAGTAAAACACACCAGGTAAAGTACTGGGAAATTACTTCTCTCTAGCTGTTCAAATGTTATCCAGAATAGCTGCTTTTATCACTTCTGCTTTTGATTTTCCTAAAATAATTTTCAGAAATATTTTATTTATTTCGCAACTGCTCCACAAAATAGCCTCTTCCTGTTAGAATAAGCACTCTCAGTAACAGCTCTGATAGTGCCTTATGTGAATCCTATCCTGTTTAAACTTAATCCAAGTTTCTGTTTATTAATATTCAACATATTTCACAAAACCCCTCAAATCTGTTTATTGTATTTGGGGTGGTCTTTCTATTTTCACTGTTAGTGTTCCATAATGTCATTAAAGGAGGTTGTAGTGAGGAGGGTGGCAGTCTCTTACCAAGTAAGAAGTGACAGGACAAGAAGAAATGGCCTTAGGTTGTACAAGGGGGGATTTAGATTGGATAAAAGGAAAAATTCCTTCATAGAAAGGATTTTCAAACACTGCAAGAGGTCACCCAGCAAAGTGGTGGTGTCACCATCCCTGGAGGTATTTAAAAGATGGGTAAAAGTGGCACTTAGGGTTCACTGATGGCATTGGCAGAGCTGGGTTAATGATTTGACTTGATGACCTTAAGGGTCATTTCTAACCTAAATGATTCCATGATTTAAATAGTTCTGATATTGAAATGCTTCACTTTTGTAGATATGAACAGACCCTTAGCAGGAATATTTTAAACCCAAAGCCACAATTTTTAATTGTTTACAAATCGAGCCTGGTATGAGAAATTACTTGAATATAAAAAGAAATGTTACCTGCTAGTACATCTCTGCAGATTTATTTGTGGCAAAGAAAATAACATGCTCTACCTACCTATGAGAAGGGGAGTTTGGAACAACTTCGTGTACGTAAATTCCACTCCTGACATCAGGAAAATCAGCATTATTGTGCTTCAGTTCTTCCACCAAGCTAAAAGAAGAACAAAGTTATATAGAATTCGATTGCACTACAAAAGCAGAGGCATTCAAATATTTTTATTTATTTAAACTTTTTGTGACAAAATTTACAACAGTTAACCATTAGTTTTTTCCCTGTTGTTCTGTGATGAAAACATAGAGGGTTTGAATCTGGACAAAAACAAATTACATCAGTTTTAAGAGAGGCAAAACTACTTCTCTGTGCAAAGCATGCAAAACTTAATGGTACATCTCCTGCAAGAATCTGACTTTGGCTCTGTGTAGCAGTAGCTCAGAGGTTCCTGTACTGTCTGTAGAGGAGCACTCTCTGTCCTAGGCGTTATAGAGGGGAAAAAGACATTTCTGCCCAAAGAATTAGTGCTGGTGACTGGGCAGAAATTTGCTAACTTTTTTGCTTTTTTTATTTTGTAAGTCATTCTTAACTTGTCTTTATCTAGAATGATAGAGCTTTGGAAGACTGCAGCCAGCAGAGAGATCATAATTGGAAATTTCAGTTTCCTCAAGTTTGTTTCAGGTATTGTTTGTGCATCACTTTCTAAAGAAAGAAGACAGGAATCCACTGAAAACTAGAGGCTCTACAAACGTGGTCATTTCAGAGTTGATGACCTCATTTCAGGTCTGTGTACAGTGTGGGTTAGAACCCATTTCTAGAAAGGAAATATTTTAAACCAAGGATGGATTACTTGGCTACCTGCCATGAAAAACTGGGGTCCCACAGAAGGAAAACAGGCCAAAATGGCTGCACACATTCTCTTCATTTGATTTGGTACTGAGGAAGCCAACAATTGAATAATTAAACACACCAATGAAGTGGTCTTTTTCTGAAAGCAGGCCTGCAGACATCTTTCATGGCTTCATTAGATGCTACAAAAGCAGAAAAATCTCACTTCATGTTCGCAATTATGCAGAGAAACATCCCAAGTTTCCATCAGTGATGTTAATGCCATTGCACTGATTCATTCCAGCTGAGGACCTGACCCTTCAGGGAGGACTGCAAGAGTGTAACTCAACTAAAAAAAAAGATGGCTTTACTACAACCCCAGCTGGAAATCGTCTTGTTTAATTTTGCAGTCTACTGCCACATTGGAAACATGCCTACTGCTGGGAAAGAACATCAGCTTAAGAGCCCTCATTCAGTATCCAAGAATGCATCTGGGTAACGGGAAGACACAAAGCAATGTAAGAGGCAAAAGGCAGTGAAGAGCCACAGAAAGGTGTCCGTTCTCTGGCTTTGTTAACACAGAGGCATAAAGCTTTAGTTTGGCACTTTAGCCTCTCTTTCTACTGGTTTTCTTTTCTGCTAATAGTTAGGCACCAAATCTCACATCAGATGACCTCCACTGGCACTGATAAAAGCACCAACTAACCCTCCATCAACTGACTGGCACTCAGAGTGCAGCATTCTGTTTAAATGTTACCTAAAACCTGGTGTAACTCCAGAAGTCCTTGTCAAGAACCAAAATCTGTGTTCAGGCTCTTCCTAATTTCCCTCACCTATACAGAGGACATCCACCACTATCAGTATCTAGAGCATTTCCAGGTCTCAGAACACAGATGTCACCAATATCATTAAAATGCCTGCATATTTCCTAGAAGCCAATGCCCACTTTTGGATCTCTGGAGATTTGCCACAAAAGCTGAATGAAGTTCTGAACCACTACTGACCATATCTTGTGTGCATGATGATACAACCACCTTCCTAAGGTACTTACGCTGGTGTTATTGTCAGCATTCTGATGCCAATGAAACGTTTCTTCCCATCTGAAAGGAACACAGAGGCTGTTTAAGAAATTTAGGCAAACACTAACAAAAATAACTGTTCTGATGACCCAAAACACCTGAAAATTAAAACAGAATGTATCATGTTTTAATTAACTGAACAAAATCATACAGATCTACAGAGAGGTTATTTTTAAAATTCTGATTAGCCTTGGTGTACAGAATGACAATCCCTCTCCCTGCAACTAAGGGTAAGAGAAGGCTCATTTACACTCCATAAGAGTTTTTCCTTCAGGAAATTGCTGTGATCTAGTATCACATGAACTCAGTAAATGGAAAATTTCATAACCAACTACCATTTAATCTGAGACTAGTCAAGACAGTTTAATCATATGATGTTCTCATTAAAAATTAGAAATGGGATCTAAATAAATTTTAATTTGCACCTTTCAGAGAAAGGGCAATCAAAAAGACTCATATGGATTGTCATGCAAGTGGCTTGTTATTTCTACCCAAAGAATAAAAATCAAGTTTAAAAACAAACCCAAAACATGTAGACCTTTGCCAAAATGATCACAAAAATACTTAGAGGGCTGGAGCACCTCTGCTATGAAGATGGGCTGAGGGAGTTGGGGTTGTTAGCCTGGAGAAGACGAGACTCCAGGGACACATTATTGAAATCTTCCAGTATTTTAACGGGGGCTATAAGACAGGACAAAGGGTAATGGCTTTAAACTAAAAAAGGGTAGCTTGGCAGTAGGTATCAGAAAGAATTTTTTTATTATGAGAGTGGTAAAATATTATGAGAGTGGTAATACATTGGAACATGCTGCCCAGAGAAGTGGTAGATGCCTCCAACTCACAACACTCAAGGTCAGGCTGGATGGGACTGTGACCAACCTGATGTAGTGAAAGGTGTGCCCGGTCAGTGCAGGGGAGTTGGACTAGATGACTTTTAAAGGTCCCTTCCAATAGAAACTATTTTATAATTCTATGATTTGCCAGGACTCTCTTGAATTTTAAATGATGAGAAGTCAGTCCTTTATGCAGAACAAACACATTTCTGCAGTTGGCTTTTAGTAAGTCATGATATTGCACAGCTGTCTCATGAAAAAAATGCAGCTTGATGACTTCCTGAAGTGAGTGCTGCAGCTCTCAGTTACATCCGGCACAAAACAATATTTCCCCTTACTTGTTCCAGCACAACTACTTTGTAAGATCTCTGAGTTTCTCCAGGTTCTTATATGAGGGAAAAGGAGACGTACACAGTCTTCTCTAGCTCTTATTCTTTCCAAGAAAAATACTCCCATGTAAAGACTTTAGTTCTAAATCTTATGCATGTCCAATATTCCCACTGGGGTCACTGAAAATGTTGACTGCTAAACACTGGATTTACTACACTCTGAACAATCTTGCAACCATAACTGTCATCCCTGCTTTGCCCTGAAATGTTTGGCTCTCCCCTATTTTAAAGTAAAACTAATAAGATCAAAATCAGCTACAGTAAGAGTGTCAAGAAGTTCAGCTGCTCAAATCTGAAGTCTGAAACATGAACTAGCTCATAGTGCTCCTCCAGTCCGCAGAGCAGAAATTTAGTTTTTCACTTTTAAAAAATATTCAGACATGATAATTCTTCCCCCTGAACATAATGCCCTTGTCCATGCAATGTGGACGGTTAAATAATGAAATTCCTTTCATAAGGCACATCAGTGACAGACTCTCTGGTGACAGTTTTCTGTTTGCATTAAACAGTTGCTGCTGGTCATCACCTGTGTGAGGCAGAAATTTGCAGAAGCACAAAGATACTCTGGAGCCTGAGTTAGGAATGTTCATATGAGTGAAAAACCAAAATGAAAGAAGACACAAAAGAAATTTACTTGGGAGAAACAAAACAGCAAGAGTGAAATACCACAGGAGAAATTACACTGGTGATAAATAGGGAATTATTTCCCCAGTGGCTAATGATAAATGTCAACATAAAGATTTAGGGAAAAAATACATCTTGTAACTTCAGACTCATTCCTAACCAAAATTCTAATTCTACCTTCAGGCAGGCTGGGGTTATTATTTCACTCCTGTTCATGCACTGAAAATCAAAAAGGCCTTCTGTCCTCTCTCTGAGGTAAGTTTGCCTCACTGCAAACAGCAATTCATACTACAAAAGTAGCAGGCTATCATATAAAGTAAAACTAAAAACCATGTGCCATGGGTTACTTTAGCAGCAGAGTAGACACTACTCTCTTTCCACTGTCCAGACAGGGGGACATTTTGTGTATCAGAATAGGAGTAAAAAAAAAATATAATCAGTCCTTTCTTTCATAAAAGTCTATTCCAATCAATTTAAACCAAGTCAAACACCTACAACAAAAACCATGGCATGGTGATGTTGGGGTTAAGTCACATCAGCAGAACAACATGTGGCACCTACAACTACCACTGTTGCATTACAACTGCTCTGTGAATAAAAAGTCTCAAAAACTGTCATTCTGGAAATCTGTGCAATCATGAGGCAAAAGAAAAAATAATTAGGAGAACTGGAATAATGTGATGTCACAAATCTAAGGAGTACATCACAGGGGTGCAGTCCCAGCAGTAGTTAAAAGAAGGTTCATATGTTAGAACAATCAGGTTTAGCAAATGTGAAACCCTTCTGGCTTAAAGCTGGAGCACTGCACAGAAGAGAGAGACTCAAACCTCATTTCACTTTTGTAAACAACAGGCCAGATTAAACACCGATTCCAGAGGTAAAAAGTCAAGCAAACTAACCTCAACCATGAGTTTAAACTTAAATCTGTTTAGTGTTAATAGAAAGTCACAAGGAGCTGACCCCAAGTATTCAGAAGCAGTTCACTATTTACAGAGACCTTTGTTCCACAGTAAGGACAGCACTTGCCTTATTGTTAAACTTTATTTATTGATGCTTGCAACTACAGAGATACAAACCAGACAGATAAACACCAGTGGAAGGCAGAAATGTTTATGACCTATAAACTGTAGCAAAAAGAACTGATAAACCCAAATTAAGGGGTCATGTACTCAAACTCTTATTGGCTTCAGTAACTCTGGTACAGAATTATATCCATAGCAGCTGATTTCAGTGCTGCTGGGATATCACCAGGACCTCCAAGTGAAGAAATAGATCCTGCACTTCTTATTCAAGTGTCAGGTAAAACTCCTACTTCTCTGCTAATTACATTTGCACCTAGCTCATCTTGCAGATTACAGGAGCAGCCCTGAAAGCATTTAAGAAAGATATTCCACTGCCAAACAGAAAATGTAAAAACAGCTCAAGCCTATAATGCTGGACTGTGTGCAGGGTCCTTTTCATATAAACTGCATAGCTGAATTTAATCAGTGGTCTGAATCCATAATCAGCAAGCCTCCTTACCAACCCTCATGATTAGTGGCAATTATGAGTAATAATCTTTCAAATACAAAGGTAAGAATATTGTTTCAACAAAACTAATGCAATGTTCAGGGAATGTAAAATGAGGATACATGTAAATGAGTTGTTGGGTGTGGCCAATGCAGAATTCCCCATTTCCCCTTGCCCATCTAAAAGAAGGTTTATTCACTTTTCTGAACACACTACAAGAGAAGCTAAGCTGACCTTTTAGGACAGATTATCTCTTTAATGTTTTGTTAAATTGCTAATTTACTGTCTTCCATTTGAAAGGATCTATGTCTAAACACTCAAGTCTGCAGTTAACTTCCAGAGGTAAACATAGAACACACAGCTGGTTAAAACTGAGGTACAGATGGAGACGCTTAACTTCATGCAGCAGTTTAAGACTTCCTAACTATAAAAGGAAGTTAACTGGTAACCCCAAAATTAGCAAAGGCTTTGACCATTCAACAGACAAATATCTCTATGAGGACTGTGGCAAAGCTTTGGTCAAAATTACATTAGATGCTATTATATATTACCATGCATTAGGTAATATAGACTGTATAGATAACAATAATCAGTGCAAATTCTTCATTCAAATGACATCCTGTCCTTTTTCGCCCCTCTCCACTCCTGTTCTTTAAGAGATCAGATATTTGCAGTTATATATAATGGATGAGATTTAAAAAAATACATGCGTTCTATATAAAACAGTTATCTGATCAACTGAGACTCAAAAGACCAAGGTCAAGCTTATTAAACAATCCAGTATCTATTATGCCAGAATAAATCTGGCAAGAGTGGCATCCTAAGGGAGTGTTATCATCTTCAGGCAATATGATATTAAGAGCAAAATGGTAATACCCTTAAACATCCTTCTATGACCTAATTGTACCATGAGGGAGGATCCCACTGAAACATAACCAGAAGAAAAGAAAACATGATAAAAACAGGATTAAATCCCTAATATTCTGCTTACATTAATTCATTATGTCAAGAAATAATGACTATACAATAAACATTATTACTAAAGGCCAAAAAATTGCAAACTATGTCTCAAACATACAGTGAAAATATCTCCTAGAAACTTTGTCTATGAATCAAGGGCTTTAACTGATTGTTTTGCCATAGCAAAATTACAAGAGGTTCTTCACAGAAGCAAAAGAAAAAAAAAATTGAAAAATAAAATAAACATTAAAATTGCCTGTGCCCAGGATATTTGAAGCAGTGACAGTCACATTGACACTAAGAGAAAGTATGAACCCTTTTGATTAAGGGATAATGTGACATGATAAGAAAAAGATCTGTATGTTACAATCACTGTATAAACTTGAATCCTATATAATGTTCTTTTTTTAAGGTTCCATGGACAAAGCTGTCTCTGGGCCCTTAGCTGGGCTCATCATTCTGCGCAGGCAAAGGTGCCTGAAGGAGCAAGGTGGCTGATTTCAGTCATGACATCTCTAACCTCCACTGACTCTCCAGCCCCAGCTACCAGGAGATGGTGGGCTTTGCACAAGGCTTGAGTTCGTGCCGCTAGGCCAGGCCTGCAGGGTGAGCCACTGCTCCTCCCTGGCTTGGGATGAGCAGTTTGGTTCTGAAGAGCAGCATCACTAATGAGACACCTGGTTGTTTCAGAAACCAACCATCAGTTCGTAACCAGGGCAAATAATTAAGGTTTTTTTGACTTGTTGACTGAAACAAAATTGTCAGCTACTTCAAAATGCACTTCTCAGCATATAATTAACAACATTTTTGAATCTACGCCTCTCCATCCCCCCAAACCAACAATGAAAATAATATAATTTGTGAAATTCAGCCAAACACAGATGAGGGGACCCATCAGGATTGCAAGGCTCTCATATATACAAGCAGATGCATCACTTTAAAACCGCTGACTAAGGGAAGTTTCTGAAATAACACTATTTGAGAGGACAGTGGTGTAGGGAAACAACCCTGGCATCAGAAACTAGATGAACTCAGGAGAATACAATATTAATAACAAAAAGATTCAAAAGAAGCAGCAGCCAACACTCATGATAAAAGATGAGTAGTAGGGTGTGGACAGATAAATTGGCAAGCAAAAGAGTAAGGAAGGTTTGGCCTGGATGCAGCATTACTAGAGCAGCTTTGGCTGTGCAGTATGACATCTAGAACAGGGTGACATATATGGTGCAGGCACGTAAAAAAAGGCTAAAGTACTGCAGTTGTCATTGCCAACAAACTTAGATTTATTTGCTCTCTGAGGCAGAGGCCTTTCTTTCTTTTCTGCCTCTCTCCCATCTTCCCATGTATTTCTTCATGAATTAGCAACAGCCTTTCTTCCACGAGGGTCTGAGGATCTACCACAATGTTTTATTATATAGCCCTTACATACATGACCATGATAAAATTCAGGTCAGCTTCTATGGAAAATGCACACACTACACCCCCCTGTGGCTAGGTGCTTTAAACAGTTTTTTACCTTATTCTCTACAGTACACCCTAATTTTTTTGCTTGGACAAGAAATGAAAAGAGGAGAGTAAGACTCCTTAAACAAGTGATCATCTGTTCTCAAGACCATTGGAGACAGTGATGATTCATCTGTGTCCTCACTATTCTCAGAGGCCCTATTTCCCATCTTTATACAGATACTGTCTGCTCTTTGGGGGTGTGAGTAATAAAAAGCCTCTCCTACTTCTGTGAGATTGTTTTCTATTTCCAAGTCTGTGATGCTCTATACTGTAAAATGATGCTGCTCCTTTCAGTAATAGGAACCCAGACCCATGTCTTTTTGCACTTCTCCTGGATGAGGATAGTAACTGGAAGATGTCACTGTTTCTTGCACACCTTACCTTTACTTTGTTTGTCGTGTGACTCTGTGAGAAACTGAGTGATACGGTCTGAAGGAATAGCAAAAGAAATTCCAGCTGTGACCTTCAAGGTGTTAATCCCAATTACTTCACCATCCTGTTGAGAGAGAACACCCAGTTAAAGTTGTTCCTAAGCACAGGATTCAGCTCCCTGCCTAGCATTTCATGGTAAAAGCTGGTGTAAGAAATTTTAAAGTGTTGTAACCACTCAAATAAACATTACTTATAAGGGAGGATCTGGGCTTTGATTCATAATCCATTTCACATTTAACTGTGATGGCCAGAGAGATTACAGTACAGTGTGTTCATCCAATGTCCATCCCACCTCTCCCAGCAAGAGATTCCCTCTGCCAAGGAGGCAGTGGAGTCACTACTACCACTACAGCCACAGGTCACTGACCTGCAAAACCAGTGCTGACTTAAAGCAATCTACTTTGAAATAGTTGTGTGGGTTAACCAGGTCCCATCTTTGTTGTGCATCCCAGGTTTCACAGTGTGAATGAGTATAACTGCTCCTACCAGATCCCTTATTCCTCACTGCTATGTAAAATTTTCTGTGCTCAATGGGGAAATGTTTTCCTATGCTGTGTGAACTGACACATAATTAGCATATTCTGCATCAGCTTCAGGTTATCTACCTATCATTAGCTTAATGAATCTTTCCAAAAGAACATTCTCCCACTTCTAACTTCAAACTAGCTCTTGAAACAAACAACAGACCAAAAAAAAAAAAAAAAAGGCACATGGACTTACCAGGTTAACTAGAGGTCCTCCAGAGTTGCCATACTGTAAAAATGACATAAGGAAACAATCTATTAACACTTCACAGTAGGAAATGCAATTCTCATTTCAAACAGTACTTTGTTTGTAATTAAATGAAAGAGAGGAGGTCCTTTCTTAGGCATCAGTAACAGACACAATACTGATCATAGAAGATTACAAGTAGGTCTTATCCTACCCCTTCACTGCTCTCATAATTTTTTTCTTTTCAGAAATAGGCCTTAAGTTAGGAGCCACTCTAAATAGATAGACCTTAAGTGTAAGACTTGTTAAATAGTTAAAACTAGTATTTTGATTGTTCTGAAGACTGTCAGAAAAAGGTTTTGAAATAATTAATTGCTATTTAAAGGGATATTTCAGTGAGATGCTTATACAGTTTTTGTTTTATTCATCAGTTGGTTTGTAACACCGTCAGTCTCTCATTCTCCACTGGAGCAGAATACAGTCTTTTATGTATTTAATCACAGCATATTGCTATGACGTAGCTACTACATAAGGATTGATTTAATAACCACAGACATATCCCTCCCTAGGGAGGGCATATAGCAGCTCTGAGCAGCCCAAAATTACCTAATACCTAATGGCCTTTAAAGGAAACATGCAACAGGGCCACAGAAAATTAGAGTTGGGAAAGTTGCTTGTCCATCTTCATGTTGGCTCAACACGTGTGTTTTTGAGTGAGGCCAGAGTTTTCGAGTAGGTTAGCAAAACAGCCAAGAGCAGCAACTTACTACTCAAAGGAAACAAAAGCTAAGTGATGTATGACAGAAAAGTGAGACACAAACTGTTTACACTTAGATAGGACTGCGCAAACCTTACAGATCCTTCGGAGAATAAAACAGACATTAAAGTTTATAAACAGCTTCAAAGTTCAAATTTAAACAAATAGATCAGTTCCTGATATTGTACCTCTCCACTGACTAGAGGCTGCACACTTGATATTTTTATGTCTGACTGGCACAAAGAAACCAAGATAATTTTTTAGCCTTCCTCAGCACATCATCTTTCATTCACTTGTCTTCTGCTTGAAGGATGTGAAAGACCTTCAGCATCTGCAACACAGCTGCATTTAAAACCTTACTGCCCTGTTTTCTCCTGCCCTATGTTACTGCTGTCCCAGCATTTCTCAAAAGGCAGCTGCATGCACATTCCTGCAGGAAAGTCTTGGCTGAGCCACAGGAATGCTCTGAACAGACCAGCTCTCAAGCTCCTCCCATTCTCAGGAGAAAATAAGTGCATTAGCTAAGCACAAAGCATCCTTATGCCAGGGACCTTCTTCATATTTTGTGGTCTCAGATGGCAAAGCAATTCAAACTTATTGTCATTTTTCTCATCTCATCTGCTATCACTCTTCCTTTGGTCTAGAATTATCTGACACACTCTCTATCCTTGTCTAAACCTGCTCATTAGCTTGGGAGTCTGTCCCAAATGTCTAAGTATATACACAAGGAAGGAGTCTGAGCTTGAAAAATGTGTATAGGCAAGAAGTCAAGAATCCCATATTCTAATTCTGTCTCTGCCACCAATTCAGTGTGTGCACCCAAGCAACCCATCTTGCATAAGTTTTGCTATTCTACTTGCACAGCTGAAGAAAGTAATTCTAATTAAATGTCTGGAGAGGTTCAGCTTCTGGGTCATACAGAAGTTTTTTTGAAAAAGCTCACTTTTAGCTCATATCTTAGTACAAAAAATAATTACCTTATTTTTTTCCTCCCCCCACAATTTTTCTTGACAAGTCTGTGACAATAACCATTTGGGAAGCATTTTGTGTGTGTAAAACACTCAGTGTTATTATTTGATATGTCAAATTTGACATTGAGGTCCAACAAATAAATCCTGAAAATATTTTCTTTTCAATGTATAACAGATTTAAGCTATAAAATTTCAGGCCATTTTCCACCTCAGATATGTGTGCAGTGCTCTTTTTAGAAACAGTACAAGCTAATCACACACCCAAGGACTTGGATCCCTCCAAGCTGCTCTGAAGGAACATTATTTTAATCTACTTCTATATAACATGCAATGCTAGGACTCTTTAGCTCCAAATTGTACCTCAAGCTTTGTTACTTTACATCTTGATTCTTGTTTCGAGTATGTAATGTGCAAAGGGGAAAAAAACCCCAGACCTCTCCATATGCTTTTACCTGGCTGTCCTGTCATTACATTGAAGACATACTCTAAATGTGACTGCTCTATCTGGACCCAATGGAAGCAGATGAAAGAAACTTTGGCTCTATTCTACAGCTTCCTTGACCAGAGCAGCACAGCAAGCAGGGAGAGAAATGTAGATTTACTGCTGGCTGATACAACCATGTGTTACTGAATGAGATGTACAGAATTAAAAGGTTCTGACTTATGCAGCATCCTCACAGACAACCTCAAAGGAAGAACTTTTATTTATCATACCCTTCATAACACCATCTGAACACAATTTATAGTCACTGCACAGACTCTTATAAAAGAGAAGTTTCGCTGACTTTAAACAAAGCTACTTTTATTTAGTGGATTCATCTTTCAGAGCAGGCATTTCCATTCTGCATAGGTGGGGAAGGGCTGTGAAGTGAAACCCATCACACACCTCACACTTACATTAATAATAGCGTCTGTCTGGATGTAATCCATATCCGAGTCCCGCAGGCCCAGCTCTTTGCCGTCCCGCTGAGCAGTGCTGACAATACCTGTTGTCACAGTGTTCTGTAAGGCAAATGGACTTCCAATTGCCACCACAAATTCTCCTGGCCTCAGATCAGCAGAGTGTCCCAGTAACAATACTGGTAGTTTTTTCTTAAGTAAACACAGAGAGAAAGAAATAAGCATTAGCTCATACTTGTAAAAAACCAGATTGCAAAGATCAAAAATGAGCAACAAGTTAGGAAAAAACACTTTGCATTACATTAACAAAAGAGCCACTCACTGTCATACACCCAAAACTTATGCCAGGAGTGCCTCTGCTTTAAACTGTCTTCAAAAACAAACAGCTAACAGTAGTACCTTGCAATTTCACCCGGAACAAAAGGGCATCATATTTCCCTGTGTTCCAGCAGATTATTCCCTCCTCCTAAAAACAGCATATAAACCAACTGCTGACCAGCCTGCCATTCTCTGCATTATGCCCCACCTTGCATTCCATGCATACTGGCACAAAGCTTAGAAAGGTTAGCCTGGGTCTTTAGGTAAAGATAGCAGAATTTTGCCACATATTAAATGAGCTGCATTTTTTTTCTTCTTCTTCACTTTTAACAGTTTTTAGCACAGGAGACAAAATAATTTAATTCCAAGATATGAAAAATGTCTAGGCCTGTATTTCAGTACAATGTTTTCCACAGATATTTCTAAGGAATCCTTAAATATATATCCTAGTCAATCACTTTGTACTAAATGAAACTGAAATAGAGTTCCCAAATGAAGTCATTCTTCTGTTTATGCCACTCACCTTAGGGTGGATCTTTATTGTTGCAATGTCAGATTTCTTGTCAATGTCTTTGATGGTTGCTTCATACGTATCTCCATTCTGGAGCTGTACCTTCAGCTGTTGTCTCCCTGATATTGCATTTGTGCTTGACACCACATGGGCATTGGTCACAATTAAACCAGAATCAGACATAATAAACCCAGATCCACTGGAAAGGGGGACATTTCGACCAAAGAGAGGGTGCCTGTACAAAAAGCAAGCAATTCTGTGTCATAATGGAAACCAGCTTAAGAGAAGATTATATTGGACATCATTTACGACCTCTCACCCTGAGAAATAATGAAGCATTTGATGACAAATTTTACAGCCCTAAGAAAAATTAAATTAAAAAAAAAAATCACAAAGAAAAAATTGTGACTGGCTTTAGTCAGTCAGGGAGGTAGGAACTGAGGTTTACAGACAACCAGCAGGGTCCTTTCCTTTGGTTTCCAATTCTGTCTTTATGGACTTACTTGCACAGAGGCTAGGAGACAAAAAAGGAAAGAGAAGGAGCCCATCTGATCCCACTGGTTAGTGATTCTGTACTGCAAGAGAACAATGACAGGAAATAAAAAGGCTGAAAAATGAACTGATCCTTTAATGGGAAAAGGGGAAGGAACCTTGTAGCTGGACAGAGGTATAAAGGAAGAGGTGAGGTCTAACAGGAATCATGAAGCCTAGGTGCAGACTGGGTGGAAAAAAGCAAGTCTGGAAACCAAAACTACTAAGAATGTGAAAGAAAAAAATGAAAAACACAAACAATGGGTAAAACTTGGTGGGAAACAATATGTGCTGCAATACAGACAGGTAAAAGATCTTACATACTGTTCAAAGTATTATGAATTTTCTCTGTGAATAACTGCTGTAATGACCTTAGATGTGTTAGAGGAAAAGAAAGTGTTCAGCAGAAGACAAGAAAAGGCCCACAGATTCTTTCTTCCAAGATATGGTCCTGGTTAGGATATTGCTTGAAAGTTCTGGGCTATTTAGCAGTAAAGAATTGGAGCCAATCCCAGGAAAAAGCAGTATCAAAATTAGCACCCAGAGGGCTGCTGGGCAAACATTTACTTACAGGGAAACAACAAACAATCTTAACTACATGTGCAAAGATCTTAAGCATCTTCAGCTGTACCATTCTCTCAAAGGACCAATCACCATGTGCATAAAACTATGTTTCCTGATACACCTGAGTATCTTGATTTTGCATATTAAAATAGCCTACAAAAATTCTCCAAGAAATTCTTAGGTCTGTGGAAAATGAGAGGACTCCAGGAAGAAAGGTATTCACATAATGGAGCCCATGCAATATTTGCAGTAATTTGTTCTGACAGCAGGTCGTTCTGAGCACTCATATTTAAACCTGCCTCCCAGGCTGTTTTGAGCACTCAGTGTTGAACTTGCCACCTCACCCCCAGCTTCAGCACCCTGAATATTGGTAATGTTCCGGTGAGCAACTTTAGTACATTTCTTTCCTATTAGAAGTAATTTCTATGTTTAAATAGGTAACTTCTGCTCAACATTGTACCTCTTAATGCTCTTCCTGCCAAAATAAAATCACCTCTCATTGAAAGTAGAAAAAGCAACAACGAGCCATTTTTTTCCAACTTACCATCAAGACATATATATATATATATATTTGTATTTAAACTGAGGTAATACAATCCAACAAGCAGTAGATCTACTGAACAGAAACAAAACACACTAATGTGTGGTTCTCTTGAGAAATGAGTCTGCTGTAATGTTTTAGAGTACTTGGAGTATTAGTGAATTTCACAAATTCAAAAGGAAAGATACTGCACTGGAAAAAGCTTTGCAGACCTTTGTAAACAATGTAATTAAATGAAAGAATTCAAAGCTTACCTGAGGAAAAGTTCAATGTGTACAACTGCAGGTGCAATCTTTTCCACCACATCTGCTATGAAGTTGAATTTGTATCTTGGGCTGCTGGACTGTAGGTGACCTATACTAGCAGAAAGAATTGGATATGTTAATAGGACAATACCCTTTTTTAGCAAGTAAGCAACATGAACCTCCCTTTAACTGGTCTGTTTCTCCTACTAGAACAGTTTCCAAACAGTATTGGAAAAGCAATCAAAGTCATCAAGATTGTTCAAAACTTAATTAGTATTTTGCTGGATCCTGAGAAAATTAAACATCAGCATCACTTAGCTGTAAGTTCTTTTTTTTGGAGTCTACAAGCCCAGTCTTGAGCATTTTTCTCAGGACAATAACTGATTATTATGCAAAACACATATGGTCATAAGATAGGTTGGGCTGGAAAGGACCTTAGGAGGTCTCCAGTTCTACCTCCTGCTCAAAGTTGCATCAGCTACAAAGGGAAACTCAGCTGGGACCTGCAAAACTCCAAGGACAGACACTCCAGAATCTCCTTAGGAAACTTCTTCCACTGCTTCACTGTCCCTCATGATATAAAAGCTTTTCTTATATCAAGTCTGAGCTTGTTGAGACTCATGTTCCAACTCATGCCATTGTCTCTCATCCTCCCATTATGCGCCTCTGTGCAGAGCCTGGCACACACAGGCTGCCCTCAGGTCCTCCTGAAGCTTTCTTGAGGCAGAACAAGCCCAGCACCCTCATTTTCTCCTCACAGGAGAGATGTCCAGTTCCCCCCAGCCACTCTAACGATTTTCTCCTGAACTCACTGCAGTTTGTCAATGCCTTCCTTGTACTGAGGGATCCAAAACTGCAGGCAGTATTCTAGATGTGGTCTAACAAGTGCTGCGTAACACAGCAGAACAATTTGGGAACCACAGTTAGAACTCAGGTTCTAATTTTTTTAAGCAGACACATTAGAAACCTGTTTTAAATTACAACCATTGCACCTAAAATTTTTTTGCAAAATCACATTTAAGCTGTCACATGAAGCTGGGCCTAACAATAGATTACTAAAAGGTCTGACAAAAGCCAGTATGGTACTACATTGAACAGCACTATACACAGCATTTATTAAGAGTAAATATAATAATGTGAAATGAAGACCTTAAGGAGGGAAGGGGGCGGGGGGGGGAAGCCCACAGAATCCTGGCTTCTAATGCCACAACATGCTGGATTCTAGCATCACAACATCCCAAAGCATTAACACTGCTTGTGCTAAATGCCATATTCTCTGCAGTCCCTAATACGCTGAGCCACACCACCACACATGTAAAGCATATGATAGGGGACATATCACCACACTCAAATAGCAATACTTTGTGTTCACAGCCCAGTGCTTTAAAATTAACTATGGGATCTACCAAAGGGAGCAAAAGAGTTGAAGAAACCAGAACAAAAATATTAGGAATTTCTTCCTAGAAGTCTGTGAGTCCTTCATCCTGTTGCTGGCCACATGATTTACTTCTGAATGAAAAGAAAACCTGCTTACATTTAGCAAGATAGATTTATGTGATACTGAATA
Source organism: Rhipidura dahli (assembly GCA_013399225.1). Classification (NCBI taxonomy): domain Eukaryota; kingdom Metazoa; phylum Chordata; class Aves; order Passeriformes; family Rhipiduridae; genus Rhipidura; species Rhipidura dahli. Next base: position 540,423 of record VXAC01014637.1, read on the forward strand.
AACAAAAGGAACAACTTGGCAGGACTAGATGCAGTCTACTATTCCAATGTACATTTTCATGCACTCTGAAAAATCCCTCCAGCCAATTGAATATGATTGTTTTAGTGCTTAGTTTAAGAGACACAGCACAAACAGGAATCACAGAGGACAGTCAAATGTAAGCACAATATACTGTTATTTATTTTGCTTACTAGGCCACTGAAAATTTATCTTATGTTCAGCTCCCAAGCAGCTTGCCTGATTATGCAGTATATCCTTTGAAGTCTGCTAACATGACTTTGAACACTTGCCTACACAGCAAGTGTTCACTGACAGGATATAGCATTGCCATCACATTTATCTTAACAGACATGATTATGCATCAGTGAAAGGCAGCTGATAAACTAGCCCAGAACTGGGGGAAAACAGTGATGAATGCAGCTTTTCAGTTGGTGTAGATCAGCTTAGCTCCATGTGAGTCAGGGCAACTAAATCTCTTTTCATCTTCTGAGTGCTCAACTATTCTGCCCAGGCCAAACAGTTACAGCCCTGTACATGGCCAAAAGGAAGATGCCTGCCAAAAACCTCAGGTTTGGAGCACTCCTGACTAGCCACCAGGCAAACATCATGGGTGGCAGTGGCTTTCCAGGCAGAATTTGGGGGAGACAGAGAGAAAACATCTGAAAGAGGTAGTGGATGAAGCATGAAAACAGAAAATAAAATGCAGCAATACAGAGAGGAGGCTAAAACTGAAACAATACTTGTCTTCTTGTCATTCCACAGTGAAAACATTTCTGTATCTGAGCAGAAGTCTGAAACCTCCCTGCTGGGGTCAGAAGACAAGAATGCTCAGACTTGAAAGAAAATCCAAATCGGCACTAATATTAAAGGGAAATCTGAAACAAAGGAGGATCAAGCATAACACTCAGACTTTGTACAAAAGGTGTGGCTGAAGATCTACTGGGCTGATCAGAGATGAGCTCTTCTTACTCTTGTCTGATGGGGACCAAACACTGGTGAAAACTTATAAATTAAGTTTAAGACTCATAAATTTGAGAGGCCTTCAGAGAATTTGATCTTTCTTGAATCATTTTCTGCAAGCTGGCAGTGATGAAAACCTTTAAACACGTTGTAAGATGTGCCAGGAACTCAAACTATGGGCATGGAAGATGTAACTTCACATTTACTCTCACACATACAGCACTATTTAAGGGAACTGAAGTGCTGGTTATTATTAACAGCATTTTAGTGCATAATTATTAAACGGATGGTTTTCATCAGAAGTTCTCAATATACTTCAAAAGGGAGGAATTGAAGCCTGGGAAACTGAAGAAGGAAGCAACATCCAACACTGAGCACATTGCATAAGGTCACCCTGAATACCAGTGCTATAACTGTAGAGGTAGAATCTATCGTTTAATTTGCAGGCACCAGCTGCTACTACTGTCCTTACTAAAAGAGACAATTAAATTTGTATCTCCCCCACCACACTCCTGCTGCCTTGTGGAGCCCCACAGAGCCCTCAGATCTCTGCTGCCCTGAGCATGAAACAGCTCTGAGCTCACAGCACCTTTGTGGATTTTGACCCACTGACCCTCTGAAATTTGCCACATAGTTTTTTCAAAGGTCTCTCAATAACATGCATTATTTTCCATGTTAGTACTTCATGTTCAAAATAATCTCACACTAATGAAAGCTAGTTTATCTTGGCAAAAAGACATAATTTAATCCAATTAACCATCTGTTGTATAACCAAGACTTCAAAGGTGCTGCAACAGGTATTTGAAACACAACCAAATTTATGCTGTATGTGTCCTTAGCTATCTATACATTTCTTAGTCAAAATGCTAGATTTCCCCAATCTGCTCCACAGCCATAAATCAACCAGATTTTCAGCAGAGTTGAACTTTGATCCTATCATTTCAACGAAGTCATTAGATCTTCAGGTCTCCAGCTCCTCTCACATAACATCCAAAATCCAGATTCCAAGGTAAGTGCATAAACTGGAGCTAAAAAATTTCAGCCTATTTTCTAAAAATTTGAATGGCTACAGCTAAGTGCCTGTCAGGTAGAAGTAGCCTTATTATCAGTTTAAGACGACTTTTCCTGGATAGTGATGTTATTTACAGGCTATGGGTTCATTTAATAGCAGTTTATTTACTTTCTTGCAGAGACAATAGACCCACTCCAATCTCATTAACAACACTGTTGCAAACCCAGAACAATACCAACAAATCTGTAGAGTTAACCTAGTATGAAGGGAACTGGAAAGATTCAGCAGAAATAATCATTATAATCCCACTGAAGACAATAAAACCAGACCAATTTACATTTTCAAAAGACTGAACATTTCTGCCAACTTAGTCCCTGTAGAATTAAATCAAATCACATTCACTGCTTTCTTAAAGACAATACACTGTATTAAAATCCACAATTTTATATTCATTAAGAATATGTGAGCCTGGGAAACTCATTCTTTTAAGGCTGTTTCCCCATCCCCCTTTTAAAACCAGCTTCAGAAAAGATCTGTGCATTCAGCAAAATTATTATGTCTAAGGGAGGACTGCAACCTGGCAGATCTGATCACCAGGGATAAACACTGTCCCTACTGTGCTTTCATGGAAAGAAATGAAAGACAAATAAAAGATTATAATGTCTCTGCTTAAAAAACAGAAACATCTGCTGAAAACATAGGTTCATGGGCAGCTTTTCCGATGAATTCAGCATTAAGATCAAGTTGCATAGCTGTGCACTGACCATAAAGCCTTGGTGAGTTTAATGCCACATTACGGTTCAGGCAACTTGTTTATACAATGGATGTCTAACGTGCACAGATGAAAACAATTTGGTGAACCAACACCAAAGTGGCTTTCTTGTGTAATGCAGCAATCACAAGGGCCAGACAGACACAGACTAGCACAAACCTTCTAGCTCAGACACCTCACTGACTTTACATGCTTGTTATTCCTCCCTCCCAAGTGACCCTTATGAGGGGATGCAATGAGAATTTTCCCTTTCCTGTTACTTATCTTTTACAAAGCAGTGAAATACTCTACTGTGAATTGGATACCAAATACTGCAAAATAGGCATCCTCACCTGCAGTAACTCAAACCAGCTCAAGCATAAGGAAAACAAGCAGTACAGGACTGTGACCAGAGTTTGGGTTTCCAGTAATACTCTGCAGTACATTTCCTTAAGTACAGCTGCAGGCAGCTTTAAGGCTTTGATGACAATAACACCAACACGAGACTTCAGTATCTCTTACTGGGACAACTGGTCAGAAACATGAGTAATCATATACTCAGATGTTCCTTTGTATCTTCAAGGTTATGTACAGGCAGACTCCAAACACCCAATGCAGAACTGTGTGCAATGACTCCGCTTATGCATTAACTGTGTTTCAAACATTCTCTTAGAAAAATGAACTATTAGGCTCTTATCTTGCAAAGATTTGACTGCCATAGGTGAGGCTTTACATCATGGCCCCTTTCTGAGAGCGACTTCAAGTTAACAGTGAAGAGGACAGTAAATGGTTAGTGTCAAATTCATCCTCAAATGTTTTCTAATCAAGCTTTTAATTTTCCTTGTTCTATTGACAAAAGAGCACCTGTACTTTTTTTTTTGTTGTTGTTTTAATTTCTCTTCACAGAAACTATTAGCAAAATAGCATTGCAGGGAATTTAACTCTACTAAGTTGTACTGAGAGATCAAAACCAGTCCTTTTTTCAAGGAATGAGTAGATTGACTGTAGATGCCAGATGACCAAGTGAATCCTTTGAGTGAGATGTTTGACATCTTAGTAGATAAATATGTGGCATTGTTAAAACTTGCACTTGCTGCCCTGAGAAACAGGGCTCTATAATAGCAGGTCTTTCATGACAGAGGCTGTCCTCCATAGGTATTTATGCCATTACTTACACACTAGCTTTGAATAGCTTGTCTTTATCACAGTAGGTGACAAGGCAGGAAAAAACTAGCTGCTTCAGAATATATTCCTATACATAGAGGTATTTAGTGCTGAAAAAGTTTTAGAAACCTCGTGCTTGTAGCAGGGAGTTTAACTTTGCTCAGGAGTTCTGCAGATTGTTCCTATTAGTATCTCTGAAAAGCCCCTGGGCACACACATATTGTAGAACATGAGTTACAGAGCTCCTGGACCTCCATGCAGTACACATCCTGTTCAGTACCCTGCGCAGAGAACTTGCAGTTTGGCATGGTGCTCTTCAAGCTAATCCAGGACTTCAACAAGGAAAGAGCCAATTTAAATTCTGTTAATTTTTCAATTATCACTCAGTAACCCTGGCCACCTCTTTCCTCCCTTCTTTCCCCCCTTCTCTCCTACCCATTTGTCATGCATCCCTGTTCACCAGACTGCTGTCACTAGGAAACCATAGGTAAGCTTCTCAGCCTGTCTTGGTTTATCACAGCCAGACTCCAACTCAGCATCAACATGAGCAACTGGAAAAGGACAGGGGTAGACATCTCAGGAGCCTCTCCTCAGGGTCCATGCATATTCTAAATAGGGCCCAAGTCATACTACATGAAGCTTCTGTTATTTGAAACTATTCTAATATATGGATGGTTAAGTAAAACTACATTTACTTCACAACTAGCTTATCCCTTCAAACTCTGAGTCATCTGAGGCCAGGCAAGAACAGGGAAAAGAGAAATTTGACAGCAATTTTAAACTGTCAACTTTCTTCCAAGTCTGTCATTACAGCCATGGCATGTTATTGTTTAAAAAAAACAAAAACAAACCAAAAAATACCATAATTTAGTTCTATTTCTGGCTTAACCACCAACTAAGTCTGACCTTGGGCAAGACATTTGGTTTCTTTGAGCTTCAGTTTGTGCAGCTGTAGGACTGAACAAAAAAATTTAAATCTTAACAGAGAACCAGATGCTTCATCTAAGCTGAGGTTTTCTGAGACAAAAAAAAAATATAAAGCCAAAATAAAGTGAAAACTAAAATAGTTGTTCGGAAAAAAAGAAGTTATCTCTGCCTCACAGCTCCAAATTCCTAGGCGTATTAACATTAGATTCAGGAGGATTCCTTAAAGGAAATGTCATATATACCAAATGCAAGCACTCAGCAAGCTCTCAGATGCAGGCTAGCTCACTCATTTTGGTTAAACATTCTGATTATTTTACATGGATCAGTTCCAACAAAGTTTTAGGAGTACTAAAGCTAATAGACGCTGATGTGAAAAGGAACAGGCAAAAAGCAATTTCTAACAACAAAATGCTGGAGAGGTTGATCACTGCAGCTTCAGGCAGGAATCTGGAGCAATTCTTGGCTCTGACAAGACACTTGGAAAGGAACTCCAGGAACATACCTCTCTGAACTGGTTTACCCTTTCACAAGAGCAGGATATACACAAAAGATCCCCTATTCACAGAAAGGCTATAACAGTAGGTCTTTTCCTTCTGAACCCTCCCAATCCTTTTGGCCAGTTTTCTATGAATAAACAGGATGGTTAGTGGCTCACCTGACATAATAGAAACACTAATGCATGTTTTAAAACTCCATTAAGCATAGCACTTCTCTTTCCAGGAACTCTATGGAGAAGGTAGAAGACGCAAAACCTTAAAATAATGTATCAGTAACTATGTGGAAAGATACTGCCAGCATTAACACTATCATAAAGAGACACATTTTAATATTAAAAGGAAATTACTAGCTTAAGGGATTACTAAACTTTCCAAAGCTAAATCATCAAGCCTAAAGTCGTCACAGCATATCAAAGGATCTGAGCAACAGCCTCAAGACTTTACTACAACCAGAAGACCATTTGATAGCATGAGTGTCAATATTTTACACTATAAAGGAGGTTCTGAGGCTTTTTTCCCTTCTTAGGGCTCTACAAGACTACAAAACCCTTTGGCAAAGAAAGCAAACCAGGCAAAAGATTATGTTCTAGGTGGTTTATCTAATAGTCAGTGCCTTTTCTGCCCTGATTGGCTTTTAGAGGCGTTTCCCGATTTGCCTGTCAGGTGGATGTGATTAACACCCCAAACACGCCCAGGGACGGTCGGGGAGCACAGGTGTTCCCGGGTCCCCGCTCTGTTTGTGCTGCTGCGGGTCTGCTGTGCGACCTGCACGGGTGATGCCACCCAACACCGCGGCTGTCCCCGGCGATACGGTGAGCGAAGGTGGCACTGGCAGGACGGGAGCAGGCTTGTACCGCTGTCCTACCTCCAGAAAAGGCCACGGCTGAGGACGTAGCCGCTGTCCTGCCCTGGCAGCCGATCGACCTCCGCCCACCTGGCTCCCATCTGGCACCTGTATCCGCCTCTTGTCCCAGGAGCAGTGCGGCAGCAACCTGCACCTCACCGAGGCATCCACAGCCATGCTACCGGGGGAGAACCTTACCAAACCCGAGCCCAAGCCCACACTGAACATCGAGTAGAAGGAATTTTGCTGTTCAGAAAGCGCCTGAGCATCCATTCCGCACACCACAGGTGTCATTAGCAGCTGGGTGACGTGCCATGCCCTTGGAGGGTTTCAGAGTCCCTAGAGCCACCCCGTCCTCCCAGGCCACTGAAAATCATTACTTCCTTTACCTTGGAAGCCAGGTCTCCCACCCCCCGCCCCGCGGCAGGTCCCACCATGCTCCTACCCGATTCACAGGCTCCTTTTTGGACCTGGGCGACGGCGGGCAGCCCGTGCTGCAGCGCCTTGCGGCTCACCGCCTTCAGCTGGCAGATGTTGTCGTAGGTCCGACCGTCGCTGCCGCACACCTGGGCGCTGAGCTTGCACTGGCAGACGCCCTTGGCGAAGCGCTTGCCCATGGGGTAGCGGCAGTCGAGGCTATCCCCGCAGGGCGGGTCCTCCTTGCGGCCGCAGGAGTCCCCCTCGCCCGCGGCGCAGATAAGGCAGCAGCCGCAGCGGTCGGGGACGTACCCGCTAGGGCAGCTGGGGCTGGGGCACTTGGAGACATCGCAGCGGGCCGGGCACTTGGCGCGGGCGAGGGAGAGCTCCGCGGCGTGCGGGCTAGCGCTGAGGGACAGCAGGAGCAGCGGGCTCAGCAGCGACACCCGCATCCTCGGCGGGGACAGCGGCGGCGCGGGACGGCGTGCGAGCCCGCCCGGCCCCGGGGCAGGAGGCGGGAAGGTGCGATCGCGGCGAGGGAAGGGGAAAGCGGGCTTTATGCACAGACGGGCAGGACAGCGTCTTCTGCCCCGGGCAGCGCTTCTGCGGGCGGAGCGGGACGGCGCAGCAGGCGGAGGGCAGCAGGCCGGGGTGCAGGGCCGCGGAGGCACGGCCGGCTCGGTCCCTGCAGGACGCGACGGCTGCTGGGGCTCAGCTGGCGGGGCTGAGGCGCCGAGCCATGGCACGGAGCGCCGAGGGCAGGCGGCCGCAGGACTCAGTGGGAAGGTGCCGGTAGGGCGGCAGGGTTTTATGTGGGACGGGCCCGCCGCCGCCTTCAGCGGCACCGGCAGCCCCGGGCGGGCAAGGCGGACAGGCTCCACCCCGGGCGGGACGGACAGACAGAGCGGGGAGGGTCCGCTCCTCTCATCTGGGCGCTGCGGGGCAGAGCCGCCCGGCTGCTGGTAAATCACCGCCCCGAGCCGGGAGAGCCCCGGCGTGAGGCGGGCGGCCGCCATCCGCTGGACACCAGGGGCTGCGGGTGCCCGACGTGGCACTAACAAACGCGAATGTGTTACGTGTGAGCGGTTGTGACCGCTGTGAATGCAGGAGCAGAAATCCGGCGTGCTCTCTCATGCTTGGCTTTAGTGTCATAGCGTTAATAAGGGCATTTGTCGCCACTGCCACCAAAGGGTAATCGAAGTTTGGCCTGTGTTTTAATGTTGAACACACACTGGATTCGAATCCCTCGAAATACTTTCTTGGACACAAATCCTTCTTTGCAGGTACAGACAAAGCAGAGACACAAGTAGCAGAACATAGTCCTTGTAGCCATTGTTCTGCGTGGCATCATGGAACATTGTACGAGACACTTTCCAGCTGCCGAAGTGGATCTGCTGGGCTCCCCACTATCATTTGCTTCAACAAAAGATTTGGCACCTTCTCTATAATAGTAGTAGAAACTATTGCCAAAGTCTTAATATTTGAGATTTGGGGTTTTTTTAAATCTATTATTAATCACAATGTATTCAGTAATACCGTCAGGTGGAAGAATGCATCTGTCGAGCTCTGTCAGCTAGTCACCCCCACAGTCTTCATAACATGCCCATGCCGTCTTTATTAAGAAAGTACTCACTTTTGCTCTAAGGTAACTTTCACTAGAAATAACTTTCAAATTAATTAACCCAAGTACGGGTTGAGCTGACTTCCAGAAAAGTTAAGCTGACTTCAGAGAAAAGAGCTCAGACATTGCTCACCCAGAGACTATACCAAGCTTTGGAAATCTTACTTGCCGCATGTGACATGTCCAGCCTCGACTTCTGCCTGCAGTTCTCCTTTCCCTCTTTTTCATGCAAGGGATAAAACTCATGTAGTCCTCGCAAGGTACTACCTCAGGCCTTCTCCTGGTGGGATCCTGTGAACTAGGTTTAAGTAAGCACAATTTAGTGAGCAGCTGCATCAGGCTATGGGATTGTAAAAAGGTTGAAATCACAATGCTGTGTTCTAATTAAGTAGAATGCAGTAGGCAGCAGCCAGAATCTACCACTACAATTAGTGTTTTGTTGTTGCTCTGTTATAGGGGCAGGTTTGGTCCAAGACTGGATTTTCCAAGCAGCAGCAGTCTCACTTGTGACAGAAAAAAAAAAAAAAGGTACATATGATAGCTAAAGACATGGCATGTCTTGTGATAAGAAAACAGTAAGATTTTGCTGTAGCACACATTTTGCCACATTTTGAAAAGATAAGATTTACTAAATGGCTTTATAGTGCAATATCTTAAATGTGAAAAATGTCAGTGTTTTGATATAAACTTGCCCTTTAATGAAACAGGAGACTTATAAAAATGTAAAGTGTTTGGCTTGAAACGTGGATCAGAAGGAAACAAGAGCACTATGTATTGGTAAGGTAAATATTTTTGTTATTTACAATGACACTTACAATGTTTCAACTTACAGAGTAGTAAATAGTAAATACAAAATAATCTGTGAAGTACTGCTGTTACTAGTGTTGGACTACAGACTATTTCATAGTTCTGTTGGATTCCTGTTGTTATCTCTGTAGTCACACTTGGAGACTTCAAACACAATATAGGAAAACAGGGCAAATATCAACAGATAAATATAGCCAGCTTAGCTGGACAGAGTTTGCAGTCTAGGATGAGCGTAAGGAGTTTCACAGAATCTTTCCTAATTTGCTTATTGATCTTCATCTTGTTCATTTAGGATTAAAAATATAAAATAAATAAATCTGAAAGACGTTTTCTGCTAACATCTTGTAGCCAAAATATAACAGATGAAATAATTTCTCTCAGAGAAGCATAGGTATAGTACAGGATACTTTTTCCCAAAAAACTCATTATTCCAAAAAGAGAGTGCTGCAGAGAGTAAGGTTAGGAATAAAAATTAAAGTCACAACAAGTATTGGGTGTGTTCCTCTTGGGAACAGTGAGTAAAGTTTCTTGGCTCGATTATACTTCTTGAACACCTTTCACTAGAATTTGAATTCCCTCAGAATTCAAATGTGGCACTAAAAGCTGTTTAAATGATAACTTATTCAGTCATAGTCCTCCACTGCTTGGAAAAATGACTGTTTCATGGGTTCTGAATCACCTCCGTCTGGTGGAAATGATGCTTTACTGCAGAGCTGGAAGGGAGGTGCCTCAAGACAAATCCAAAGCAGTGCAGCAAATGTTACTGGTGACTCAGTGGATCTCTGTTTTCGCTCTTGAGGGTCAAATTGTGTTTTTATGCAAGTCCCAAAGGACAGCAGAGCATGCAGTCACCATGTCCTTAAGAGACTAAGGAGTTAGCTCCAAAACTCACCTACTGAAATCTAAACTCTCTTATTTTCTTTCTCACAATAGGAAAGAAATCCTTGTGGCCTTTTGAGGAAGTTAATTGTCCTTTTGTGCTTGCTTGTTTGCATCTCCTGGCATACAAGCAGGGCAGGTCCCTGGCTGTTCCTACTTGTGGCTGGCTGCATATTTGCCATGGGAGCCATGGATGCAGGGCTCTTCTGTGCTGTGTAGGCCACATAGCTGTGACAGAGAAATAGGGTGACACAGAATTAGAAGTCAAATGATGCTTTAATGTTGTTCTGGAGATCTAGATGCTGCTGATAAAGGAAGTGCCATTTAAATGATATCTAAATCTAAATTTATGGGCCCATAACTATTAGAATGCATACTTAATTGCTTGAACAGAAGAATATTTTCTACTCTGTCTTGTCCCAATCCATACGGGGTGTTTGTGTGCCAGCTCTTTAAATCTCTGTGTGTCTCTTAGTTAAAGTCACAAAGATTCTAATTCATACATAGTCCTAAATCCTGTTATTCTAATTCATCTTGGTGTGTTCAAAAGTCTTATAAGTTTCTTTGGAGTGAATTTCTATGCAATTCAAATTTCTTGTTGTTTCTTTAGTATGGTTAAAGATCAGAAACACTCACTACTGTTATAACCTGACTATACAAATCGTGTAAGTTAAAGACCTTCTGACCTTGCCATTAAGATAAATTAGGAGCACATGTTTAATATTCATCCTCAGTTCCTCGTAGGAGTATTTTGAAAAGAAATCCAAAGCGTTCTTTAAACTGGAGTAATAAACACTGTTTATTTATCAGATTGTCTGCATCTCATTTCCTGAACTAAACAGCTAAAGTCTGTTTGCACTCCTGACATTGCAAGTCTCACAAGCTGATCCAAAAGAACATCTGTCAGTTTGTTTTCAAGACTGGACACTGCAGAAGAAAAGGAGAGGTGGGAGGAGAAATAAGATTTTCACAAACACGTCAGTGAGAACTTTCTCAGCTGTCTTCATAAGCCCAGCAAGCTGTGCCCTAGACTTTTTACTCTGTTGACTTTTAAGGACAATTTCTTTCTCTTTCCTCCATCCCCTAATAGTAATTGAAAAGCAGAAGTCATTTTTCTTTTCTGTGTTCTGCTGAAACTGATGCCAGTAAATAATCTTTGGAAATGTTAAAGAATCCAAAAGTCTATTCAGTAAATACTCTGAAAGTATACTGAAAGCAAATTTAAAAATCCAGAGCTTTTTCTTCTCTAACATGTATTCAGCTATTCTGAACTCATTGCATTTGGCGCAGGAGAAAAAAGGTAGGCTTTTGGCACAGAGACAAGGTGATCTGAAGGAAATGCCACAGCCTGCTCTGTTCTTCACTCCCATTCCAGCCAAAAGAACAGTTTGTGTTACTATGTTTAAGGCGAGGAAATTGAGACTGTTAATAACAGAACTGGCCTAGAAATCATATGCTATAAATTTTGCTACAGTCTTAACAGGCTTTTTCTAGCTGTGGAAGAGGGAATTGTATCTCAGATTTTATCGTTAAGTTACTCTGCAGTCAAAAGATAAGTGTATATTTGAGCAGGTGTTTGGGAACAAAGTAAGAGTCTCTTTTTTTAATTGGAAAATACTGATTCATAAAAATGAAAGGTGTCCAGATGAACAAAGCAAGACGACTTGTGTTTGGAAAAGCTGTTTGATGTGTGATGGTGTTTATAAGGAGACAAGGGTAAGTCAAAATATGTGTTTGAAGAGGGAAGAATGGAGAAGAAAAGAAAAGACCCCTTTGTTTTTTCCCTCCATGAAATCCAAGGAGCAAAATTTCAGGCTTTTTTCCTGAGCTGTAGGAGACAATTTCAATTCTCTGATCTTTCTGGTCAAGAACAGGGATTAGACTTTGATGGTTTGGTATTGCAGATAAATATTCTATCTCCACTGTGAAATTCAGTTTTCTTATATAGTGTTAGAAGCTTTTGGGTTTTTGCAGGAGGAAAAAGACAGGAAAGGTCAAACCCACCTAGGAGTGCAGGTTTCCTGCTTTGCAGCCCCCTCTCCTTGCTGCACCATGCAAGCTCAGGTGGCTGCTTAGGGGCTTGGGAGGGCTTGGAAGACCTAAGGCAGAGTCACTGCTCAGCAGAACACCAAAGTCTGCAGTTCTCTACTGATCTACTGATCCTTACCTCCTGCTGGCCTCCAAAGACAGAGCAGTGACCACAGCTATTATCAGTTCAGTATGTGTAGGGCTGTCTGAAAGAGAGGAATCTCCTTCAAGTCAAACCATGCTTTTGTGGGCTCTTCAGACAAGACAGGCTCATGCTGCACCTGTTCTAGCTCACAGATCTGTGTGTGTGATTCAAATTTGTGGAACCAGCAGTCACATGGAAGTGGTTGTGAGTCATAGAAACTCCTTATTCTTGTCATAAATGGCTACAGTGAATCAGATGAAAACATACAAATGTAAATGGGATTTTGCTTCTTTCCACTCCATGTGCTGTTTTGCTGTTGAACAACTGCCTAGAACTTCAAATAACTTAATCTCCACTGATGTATCCCTGTGAATATACATATCTTGAGACATCCTGCTCATCAAAAAGGACGCAGTGCATTAAAGAAGAATTAATTTATATGGAGTGAGTTAAAGGAGTCACTTTAAGATGCTTTGTACTTGGTTGGGCATTTCACCTTGGGATGCTCTTAATGAACTGTCAGAATCAACCTAGAAGGGCAATTCACAGTAGAGTGAAAATAAAGTCAGCTTATTAGCCTTCAGAAGACCATAAAGTAATAAACAGATGTTATGATTAAGAATGTACCTTGTCTCACAAGCCTTATTTCATCTACAATATAATAATAGGTCTTGTAGACTGCATAAAAGTTGTGGTTGTCATATATACCGATACTACTAATATCTTTGATAATATTTTTGTAAGCAAAGAGTGAAATTTAAATCTGTGTGAAACTTCACAATGTGCAACTTCTTGAAATCCTGCTGTCCAAATAGCTGTCAGTCCTTCTAAGTCCATCAGAAATTATGTTGGATGTTTTCATAGGAACTTATCTTGTGTCCAGCACTGTTGTTATGGTTCCTGCAGCTGAGTACAAGACAAAAGAATAGAAAAATTGAAATTTAAAATTGTTTCTTTAAATGGAGAAATGTTTCCAGTAAATAAGATGCAATTCAGTAAGAACAACTGCAGAGTGCTACACTTTGACACAAGTAATGAGCAATCCAGTAGTGAAACAGGGACTGACTGGCTCAGTACAGTTCCCCATGTAAGTTTTCAAGCTTATGAGAGACCCCACCACCTCACCCCTCATGTTTCCTCTTTCCTCGCTGCTTGTAAGGTCTCATCTGGAATTCAGTGCCCAGATTTACGTTTGCTGCTTAAAAAGTAGTACATGAATCAGTTGGAGAAAATCCCCAAAAGTGTAAAATCATTAGAGCTTTCAAAATATGATTTAAAGCTAAGCTTTAAAGACCTGAAATTATTTAGTCTAGGACAAAAGAAGACAGAACAGGGACATGATAAGAGTATTCAAATATGTAAAAGATTGCTGAAAGAGAGTAACAAGCTGTTATCTGTGTTCACTGGGGTAGCTCAACAAGAAAAAGACTCAAAATGTTCCTAGGGAACTTTAGAACTGATACTACAAAGATCATCTTCAGTGTAAAGGGGCTGGTATTTTCAAATATAAAGATAGCAAAGGACTGGAACTGAGTTTGTGGACAATATGTAGAATCTCTGTTTTTAAAGACCTTGTTTATAAGAAAGCTTACATAGTTATTGTTCAGAAATTACTCTAGAAAGAACAAATCCTGTCTTGGATAGGTAGGATCTTGGACTCCCTTCCTACTTTATTTCTGATAGTGTCACCATAATGCAGATAATAAGCCTAATTAAAGAGTATATGATTGGATAGCAGAAGTTTTTAAATGAGTTCAGGAAGCCCACTCAGAATTTCAAGATGAAAGAAAGAGATGGATTGGAATAAGAGATGAAGACGAATTCAGCTGAGACTATTGCAGACCAGTAGTTTCAGTAGTGTGATAAACCACAAGGCAAAACCCAAAGAGAAATTCAGTGAGACTGAAAGTGAAAATGGTTGTACAGCTACAGTCTGAGGTCTAGGGATGATCAGAGGATAAAGTGCTGAGGGTGGGGGGATCAAAGAGAAATATATAACAGATGGGAGGGTGGGGAAAATAGAAACATTTCCTCCAGATGGCATGTATTATCTCCTGGAAGGATTGGCAAGATTAGAGAATCTTGCCAAGACAAGGTTATACTGTGAATAGAGCTATACTAACTGTATTATATTAGATTCTATTCAGCAAGTAAGAGAAGACTTCTTGTAAATTAGTTACTTTTTTAGAAGTATTAACCCAACTTGCTCCCTTTGTGCTATCATTATTGGCATCACTCTGTATTCAGAATATAACTGTACATACTTTTTTAAAACATCCCAAAATCAACCTCCTTCTTTCCCATCTCTTCCCTATTTTTTTTATTTTCTTGATACCATCCCATTTAATGTGACTGTGACTGTTTTTTTCCTTGTTGGCAGAGTAACAAGGTTCAGGGGCCTGCAGATTTTCTGAATCTTTTTATGGTGGCTTGGCTTTGTGGAAGGATGGTGTGGATGTCACTGGTTATCAGCCAATCTTTCTGTGAGAGGGTCTGCGTGGTGAGTGCCAACAGGGATGGGGATTGGAAGACTGAAACAGAATTGTAGAATTAATTACAGAAACAAATACAGAATTAATTCTAGAAATCAAACCTAAAAGTTAAAATTTATGAAGAAACATTTATTCTCTTTAATTCAGGAAAGGAAAAATGGTTCAACTTAACTTGGAAGGGGTTAGGGGATTTACCATAAAAATGGTGCTTGCCCAGAGTATACAATGCTTTTCTCATCAATTTTTTCTAATTAAACAATCAGTCCAAAGAAAGATTGCTGAAGAAAAGTGGCTTTAGGAGTCTTTCCAACGTCAAGTTTTAAACTCCTGAGCATTTTCCTAGTTATGAATTTTAAAATTAATAACTTATATTTGGGGGGTGTGTATTTATGGTCTTCTTTTTATAAGTCTGGGAGTTGTGTTTTTGAGCTTCCCTCTGTGAAATGAGGACTGGAAATTTGTTTTATTATGGAATGGAAAGTCTCAAATTACTGCAGTAGTTAATGTCTGAAGAAAAATACCACATTTTCAAGATTTGCCATAAAATTATAAGAGTTGGAAATTTTGGGTCAAGTTAGAGGCCTAAAACTTAAGGGTAAGTAGGACTACTGAGGAATTAAAGAAAAGGCAGAATAAGCACAATGAGGAAGATTATAAAGCAGCCTCAATTTTCCCTGTGATGACTGAATGATGGCAGAAGAAAGGAGCTAGCAGAACTCAAAAACCAGGGTAGGGAATTTGACAGGATGAGGGGAACCATAAAGAGAACATGGGGACAAGTATGGAAAAGATAAGGCCAGTCCAAAAGGCCAGTGTCCTCTCATTTATGGTGACTTAAAACAGATCCTTGGGAAAAACTGAAGAAAGTGATACTTCCCATAGTAGATGGTGCTGCTGATGTGGAAGCAGAAGTTTGCTTACATCCTGCCACCATTTCTGTTTTAAACTGGAGCTCTCAGCCCAGCCATGTGACTCAGAATAGCTCTGAGCGAAAGGGCTGGACTGCAGGGGTGGTTGTTACACCTTCTCACCCAAGCTGTGGGCATTTTTATTAGCTCAGCTCTGGGAAATAATTGGTCAGAGCGAGTTAAGATGACAGGTGGTACTGTTAGTCTGAGCTGTTTGCCACAGGGTTGCATTTGCTTACCCTGGCACGTTTCATGTGATGTCAGCACACAAAGAATGTTTCTGCAGATAAAGCAAACAGCAAATGATTTCATGAGCCTGTTTGTGACAGATGTGTGCAGTGTGAAGAAACATTGTAGCACAAACTATAGTACTCCTCAAGATTGTGTTACTCCAGCTCATTAATCACTTTTCTCTGGTTTGTCTCCACAGATGACTATCTGTGAAAACTCACCAGTGCTCACGACAAAGCTTTCTGCTTGCCACCCCCTCCACACAGAGTCCTGTTGAAATTCTGTGTATTGTTATCAAAGCCACACTGAAAGACAGATGGGAACTGTATCTCTTTCATGTCTGCTTCACACTCCTCTTCCATTTGGGGCCACAGGCTGCCTTGTATAGGAAATCTCCCACAGCGTTTCATGCTGAAAGAAAAAAATGGGTTTAATCAGTATTCTCACCAAATTGTCTTATCAGTGTGCTTTGTCCAAATAAGATAAAACCATCATGGCTTTTTTTGGTGATGACTGGGTAAAAGAAGAATAAATAATAGGCATTGTAAATGAGAGGAATTTGCATAATGAAATTACTGAATCATATTGCTACAGTGAAATGGGAGCATAAAATGTGTTTGGAAACTTGTATTTTAAGGATTTTTTTATGTGAGGGAGGAAAAAGAGAGGATGCTTGTCTTCTCTCCACTCCAAAGGACCCAAGGGAATGTATATTTTCTGCTATCCCCAGGACTTCTGTCTGCTCCTGGCCCAGTCTTTGGAAAATTTTACTAGTCAAGGAGTCATGCGTGCCTGTTTCCTCATCCTTTACTTGTCATGGAGCAGCTGCATTTCAGAGTTGTTAGGAAAGAGCTGTGACTACATATGGAAGAGAACAAGATGAATATATAAGTATTTGCAGTTAAGATTAAATCCGAAAATAAACAAGTAATGGGATGTTTGTTGTTGCAAGGGAGAACAGGGTTTCAAAAATCCCCTCTCTAGCGGTGCACAGACTCATAAAGCTTTTCCACAGACAAACCTTTTAATGTTGGACATTTTTGGCGGGTTGAGTTGCAAGGACAGTTTTTTCATGGTTCTGCCAGTTTCATGGTGTTCAGGAACAGCAGCAGTGAACCACTCTGGTCCCAAATGGAATGCACTTTTCTCCACTGGGCTGCCATTCAGTCAGGTCAAAGAGCCTCGAATTTCCAGTCCTGCTTTCCCCAGCCCTTCCTGCTATCCTTAGAGAAGGAAGAAGGCAATGCACTCTTAGTAGGATTAGGGTGAGCTTCAGTTTTTAAAGGCAGTAGATGAGGTGTTTGGTGTTACACAGTGCTACAAAGACATGGACAATTGAGAGGGGATGGAATTCCTCACAACCAGGTAGCTGAAAATCCTAGAAACAGGCCAAGTGTGACATTGCCAGCTGGAAGTCATAGCAGTGAAACAAATCAAGGACTGAAATAGCTTCTGGATTCAGGCATCTGGGTATCATCCCTGACCATACATTTGCCTAAATCTTATCTTAAGAAGATCTGAAGGAGATGAATATTTAGTCATATTTTATATAGCAGTATAAGGATTGGAGATCTCATCCTGAAAGCAAGGAAAAGAATTGTGTGCCTTTCTCACCCAGAAGGTGAGAGTAGCCCCTCCTGGTTCTCCATCTAACCTGTTAGTAGCAACTTCCCTGAGTTCTTGGGAGGTTCTTTCAGAAATACTTTGTTTAATACTTTGTTTGTTACCTTTGTCTTCTCATCCATCTTCTTGAAGAATCTCCTCATTTCCTCCATTCACCCCCTGCCTCATTCACCCCCCTACATTTAAAGACGTGACTCTTATCCCAGACGTCTAATTTGGATGAACTTGACTCACATAAATTATATAATTTATCAAGTTATTTAGATCCCTTTTCATCCACCAACACCCCCAAATATTTTATCCCAGAGCTGCTTTCAGTCCATTTTCCTTTCAGACTGTATTTGGATTGGGACTGCAGTCAAGTTTGTCTGATGTATCTACGGGGTATAACCAACCCAGTGAATTGTGATGATGTTTGTTCCTACATATCATGCTCAAGTTATTTTCAAAAGTTTTGCTTGTTCTTATATAAACCAATCTGCCCTTTCTATTGTTTTTCTCCTGTTAAATAGTCCCGATCTTATAATATGTTGCAAAAAAACCGTTTAGATGAAAGCATTTATCATGTTGAAATGTTTTTATCATTTCAAATGGGAAGTCATCTGGTATCAATATTTTGTAAATATGTATGATTTAGCAACACCAAAATGTTTTTCCCCCATTTTTGTAATGCTCTTTTCTTGAAGAGCACTAAGTGCCAACAATCTGTTTTTCTATTATAGTTAGTGCTTTCTTATAAAGGCTTTTTAATGGCCATGGTCTAAAAACATCTGCTTGTGGACAGGATCACTTGGGATTTTGGTTGCTTTTTGATTTCCACTTCAGTCTTTGGAGTTCAAATAACTCCCACTCACCTGACAGCATCAAAACCAAACCAGAACAAAAGCCCATCTGCTGTGGGTGAATTTCCCAATGCACAGTTGACAGCAGATCTAGAAGGGAGCTAAACCCAAGGCCAATTCCAATGTAGCTTTTGGTTTGTAGAGCTCATTTGAATCCAGAGCACACCAGGAGAAATCCTGGCACCCAACACTGAGTAAGGAATGCAAAACTAGACCCAAAATGTTCTGGACTTGGTTTTACTAATGTTATATAACCTGTCAAGGACACTGAGGTCATTGTCTTTTCCCTTGTGAAATGTTCAATAAGATCTTTGATTGACCACAGGCCACCAAGAGTCAGGTTTATCTTTCTGAGCAGTACAGGGCCTCTTTGAAGCACCTTGGGCACTTGGAGAGAAGACTGCTGCCTTCTGAATCACTACCACCCTTTCACTGCAGCACCCATCAGTCCTTTGAGATCACAGCTGCCATCCAGATTTTAGCCACTCTGAGCCTGCATTGCTGTACAAAATCTGGACAGATGATAACCTAAGTTTGTATGGTTGTTCAGAGTTGAAAGCGCCTCACAATTTAGGAAACCTTTAAATCAATGGCTGATAACTATGTTCTTTACTATTCAGGCAGGCTAAAATTTCCAGGGTATATACAACTTCCAGGATACAAATACAGCAAGACACAACTAGAAAGATCAAACTGAGTTAGCTAGTGAAAAGGTAAAAATATTGGGAACTTAAATGTCTTATTAGAAAGTCTGTCTCTGTGGTCTGAAAGCTCCCTCTTAGATACCTAAGTCTATGGTTACAATTAAACAGTTTTACACAATTTGCAGGAGATACAGAAAATTATATGATCTGGAGAGCCATTACAGTTCTCTGAGAAGAGAAAATTATATATCAGCCTGGAGGCACTGGCTGAAAAATGAAAACTTTGGCTCAGTGTTGGTTATCAAACACAACACAAAGGCTCTTTAACTTTTTTATTGTTATGAAATTTCAGTTATAGAAGAGCAGAATCTTTAGTTCAAGACAAGCAGAACATTCAGTTCATTTCATGAATATCATCCATTGAATTCAAGGCGCAATTAATGTCATCAAATGTGTGTGTCTACTTTCAGACTAGAGAAATAATTCTATGTATTTTACTGATATATTAACTCCATTAATATTCAGATTAGCCTGGACACTTGAGTTACATGTAGACATGTCCTCTGCAACTACTTATGACTCAATCCAGTTGCACACATATGGATCTATTGCCATCTGAGCTGCATTCTATCTGGCCTGCAAAAGGGCACTGGCACTCCAGAAAAGCATAGCTCTCTCATATACCCCATTTTTCCTGGCACCCTTGCAAACGTCTTGAACATATTAAAGTGCTAAAAATCACAATCTGCACTGATACTTAGGCAGCTGAATTCAGACCTTGAGGTTAGGGGAGAGGAATCACATGCATCGTGTCTTGTTTCATTTGAGAGCTTGAAAAGGATTTAGTTCATCTTTCACAGAAGACACCATAAATTTTTCCCTGGGTTTAGAAGGAAATCAGAGGAGCTCTACCAAGTAAAGGTAACAGCTTGGGAGACTGAGTAGCCCTCCAAACAGATACTGTCCACACTGCATTATTCCATTTCAAATGAAAGCGAAGCTGGTCAGGATCAAAACTTACACTCATCTAATGGCTGTTTTTTATCTCCGTCCTGTAGATAGATATCTACATCCCTAATAAAACCAGTGAAGTTGATACATATATGTATCCAAGACCCAGATTTTATAATACAGCCAGTGACGTTTGATCAGCTGGTGAGCTCCAGAGCTCTGCAGTGGGAAGTTACTTTGTAGTCTCAGTAGCCCAAGTAAAGCCAGAGCAGGTCTGGCAATTGCCCGACAGCTGGGCTTTGAGGCAGGGCAGTCACCACAGCAGTTACAGAGGAGGAATATTGTATAGTGCAAAGATGTTGGTACAATGGGTCCTGATGAGCATTTTCAGGAATTTCTGTCAGGCACTGAGAATCCACACTGCTCATCAGACTCAAAAATAGAAACTGGAGAGGGGTCTAGAGCATTCCTAAAGCATGCTGGACAATCCAGCATATCCACTCTCTCACAGCAGTGGAGGCATTCCCGCTGACTCTGGCATCAACAGGAGAGGGATTCAAAGCACACTTCTGCTGCCAGAACTCTCAGAGCAGAAGCTCTTCAGAACAAAAAAAAAAAAAAGTACATTTATGAGTTGAAATACAATACATGTAATTTTCCTGCTAAAACTTCCTTACGCATATCAAGCTTTGCTTCTTGGTTTGCATACAGTTGTCCTGTCCTGACCAAGCTGGATATGGAGCTGCCTGTTCCCTAATAAAGCCCATTACCATCCACACTGTTGGCATCTTTATGCCAAATTCTTTTGATGAATTTGTTTCACTAGGCATTTCATGTACACACAGAGAACAGTGACCAGCAGACATCTTACATTAATTCATTTATCCTAAATTCATGCAAAGACTCGACAAATATGCTTTTAGAAGGAGACCAATATCTCTTTTTCGTGTTGTGACTGTTTTTCAAATTTGGCTTTCCTTTGACAACAGAGAGAGTAGAAGAACGTGTGGGGTTTATGAATTGTGGCTAGCAAACTTGTGTTTCATCTTTTTAGCTAGATTTTCACATTTGACAATAACATCTGCTCTTTCCCTCTTTCTCAGTAAGACTTTTAAAAAAGAGATTAGATGCAAACATTTTCTAAAATCCCAATATAATGAAACAGCTGAAAGAGAAGCTTAAAAGAAGGCAACTGAAAAAGAAATATATTCCCCACCATGATCATAACTCATAGCTATGTGTTGTGAGAACTCTAACAAGCTAATCCGCCTGGTTTTGGTTTTCAGTCACAGATGAACAGCCTCTCATTTAAGTTACTGCATGGAACCACTGTGAACTTAAGAAGCATTAGTCATTTTATTTGCATTCAAAGGGTTGTGTTTTTTAAAATGTAAGGAAAATCCCTTCCCTTAAGAAAGGAACATATCCTGCATAGCAAGGATTAGAAGAGAGGCAGAAAAATCTGTGTTAGCTAAAAATTGATTACATAGACTCATTCAGGTTGGGCAAGGATCCTTCTGTGTCATCAATTCCATTCCACTGCACCAGCACCAAATTGATGATACCAATCGGATTGTGGGATGGAAGAAAGTATAATTTCAGAAAGTAAGAACCTAAAATTATTTCAGTGTATGTGTATGAAATTAGGGAACTTGAACTGTTCTGATCTCTCCTCTATAGAAAATACCAGCAAGATTTGCATTTTTTTTTGCCAACTTTCTCTTTAATACCCCCAGTGTAATATCCATTTATACACATTTTAATTATAAATATTTGCTGTTTCTTTTCTCACTATTTCTTTGAAGAATGTTACTAAAAATCCTTCAGGAAGTAGTTATCAGCAGATTATGTGATTATGAGATTTAGCAGCCATGATTTTGCCACAGAGCAAAGAAGGTAATATAGGACCTTCAGCTTGTGTGCTTTATTAAGGCCAGTAGCAGTTAATGAAAACTTTTAATTGTGGAAATATGCTTCCATTCAAGGGAAGCCATACCCTAAGGAAGCAACTTTATTCACAACAGGCTTTCTTTTTCAAGAACTGTTTTAACTCTCACTCAAGTCAGTTGTAGTTTTTATACTTCTTCTCTTTGGCATTGGGTGAGGCCTCTTCAACAATGTGTTTGAAACCTTGATAGATAGGAGAATATTCTGTGCAATAATAATTCAAATAAATTACCATGTTACAGTGCAGCATAGCAGAAAATTTTGCTGTAGTAGGAATTCTGGTCTTATATTTTGGTTTTGACCTAGAAATTATCTGACATGCTATAGACAGATAAATTGTTACCATTTTTTGATTGTATACATCATTTTAAATAAGTTCAAGCAGCTGGTTTTAAGTATGCTTTTAATTTTTTTTCATATTAGTCTCATTATCCCTTACCCCTGTGCTGTCACTATAGATTTCATAGGAAGGCAGAGATTATCTTAAAAAATTTTGAACTACATTATCCTTAACTCACTGGCAACATGTTCTTCATTTGTCAGAGTCTGATAAAGCAGTGCTCATCTGGGCTTGGGAATATGTTACCTTTAATTCAACCATATCTAAGCCAATATATATCTTGTTTTCCTGCAAATAGAAAACCAATCAAACATGGCTACATGGCAATACACCCCAGACTCTTACTCTGTAGGATATTTCATTTCCCGAGGAACTATCAGAGGTAACAGCTTTGTTCACAGGAAGCATTTTTAGGACATCAGCTGTGTAAGGTCTCAGGGCAAGAAACTGCATGTGGCTTTCTTCCCAAAGAACTCCTGAAAAAAAGGCTTACACATAAATTGGGTCAAAGATGTCCAGATTGTTGAATGGAAAGACAGAACAAAGCTCAGAATTTCTGTGGCCAGAAAATTTCTGTGCTTAGTGATTTCTACAGTCCATGCTCTGGTACTTGAGATGGTCGTTTTATGGGGTTTTGGTTTGGTTTGGTTTTTTTGGGGTGGTGTTGATGTTTTTGGGTTTCTTTGGGTTTGGGTTTTTTGTTTGGTTGGTTTTTTTTAATTATGTGCTCTTTCCTCATTTAGAAGCTTCAGCATGGTGCGGCATTTTTTGTGGCCCACATCTATCATTAGCTATTGTTTCTAATTCTTAGTAGTTCAGTCACCTTTTCTATTAGACCATAACATTTTAGGGAAGAGGATTAAGGTCTTCATTCTACAGAGGTAATTTTGTGTACACACATGAGAGTATATAGACGTGTGTGAAGAAATTTCTTTTCAGACTTGCTGGGGACAATTTTTGGTTCTCTTTACAGTCTTTGAGGGCATTTGTTCTCTCTGGTGTCTGCTCTGTTATAGTCTGGGTAAAGATCCCAGAAGCTGGTTATGGGAGAGGTTAGAAACTCATTTACACAAGCTCTTATTCTCCCAACCAACTTCATAGTTCTCTCCTACAGAAAAAATGGGAGTTTTTTTGCTTTCCCTTGGGTCTCATGATGTAGGTCAAGATTTTCCATGGACAAATACAATCAGCAGTGGTATAACTTCATAACTGAAAATGGTTCATAAATCCACAGAAATTTTCCATTAGTGAGAGATGAAATTTACCTCAGAAATTCATTTTTATGGAACCCACAGACAAAATATTCTTGAAGTCATCTCCTTTCATATGCATGGTAATAGCCATTTCTCCTCGAGGTGCATTTAGAATTACTGAATTTTCAATTTAAAATGTAATAAACATGTAATTTATTGATCTCACACTTTTTTCCTCACTAAGTCACCAGTCCTATAGAAAGAGGAAGAATTCTGCACATTTCTAAAATTAAAAATTATACTAAATATTTTATTTTCCCGGTATTTTGTATACTTTATGTTTTCACCAAAAGGAAAGTAATTTTTAATTAAAAAAAGATATTTTAAAATAATTTCCCATCTGTACTGCTTATAGTAATTGGCTGGTTATTCTTAAAAACAGAACCAGGGCCACATTATCCCTTATGGCATACAAGGCCAAACATGATGGTTGGAAACCACGGCCTTAGTGTTGCCTTTTCAGTCCACTAGCCTCAAGCACAAATATGGATATCCATTACAATTAAAGTACTCAGTAAGACTAATCAGAAGATAGTAATTAGGATCAAGGTCTTGTGACAGGCATATTTTAAAAACAACAGCAAATAGAAATAGAAAATGTATGCCATCATTAAAAAAAAATCTATTGCTAAATTATGTCTAGCACCTGTAGAAGACAGCAGTCAGCACCCAGCCTATAAATTTAACATTTTTTCTTCACATAAGCAAATCTTAGTTCTTGCAGACTTGCTTCTGAGCTTTGCCATTACCTCACTGAGGATTTGTGCTCACTGGTGTGTTTGTGTTTTTGTAGCAGTGGAAACTTTTTTTCAGCAAGTATGAAAAGAAAGCCTGCATGTTTTTCAATTTTGAAAATATTATCCTTGGCAATGAAAGTGATAAACCCAGTGGCTAAAAATGGTGTACTTTCTAGGGTATATTTCTTGGTTTATACCTGAAATAAGACACCAAACTCAATTACAACAAATCTCTCAGGTGACAAAATTAGCACAGTACATGTGCCAATTAAGCACAAGGAGGCTCTCATTAATCTAGATTTTTGGAGTTATGGAGTAATACAAATAATTTCTTACACAAATTATTGATTTGATATCATGGAATGGTTGAGTGCACCTTTGTAACCTTTGCAGAGTTACTGAAGAAATATTGTAGTCATTAAAAAAGCAGTTGTCTTTTAGTCTTCGGGGTGCTTGCCTGAGTTTTCATCAACTTCAAACCACAGTGCCCAAAGCTGAAAGGCCAATATAGGACAATAAACAAAGTCAATTGGATGGCTAATGGAAGTTTCCAGCACTGGGATCTTTGTGTTTCACATACAACTGAGGCCCAGCAAAAGCAGGTATACGGAATTTGCCCATTTTACAGGTGGGACTTCTCTTCCAAAACAAAACTTTTATTCCAATAAGGACCTGCTTTTGGAAGTGCAAAGCCTGCATATGATTATCTGGGACCTTTGGATAAATACTAAGATATTCAGTATTGGTGTCCAACAGTTTATGAGAAACCACAAAACCAGAGAGGCCCTGTGTGATTTCACAATCTTACTGACCTGTTTGGAGCATACTGATAGAACTTCTTCCATTTTCTATTTCCTCTTCCCCAAAATTAACAGTGCTTGATGATCAGGGAGGGCAACCTGTTGCTGTTACTCTTTTTAAAAGACTGGTTTATTAAGGAAGTTTGAAATTGCTTTCTGAATTGAGATGTCAATCAAAATAAGCAAAGGAATATCTTGTTAGCAGATTCTGATGGGATTTAGATTTGAGGTTTGAGCTATTCATGGTATAGAAACTAAGGTTATACCACAGGAAGAACATTCAAGAGAATCCAATGGCCAAAATTTTAAGTGTCTATAGGCTTCAGATTGCTTTAAGCAGCTGAGAAGCATGACTTTGGAGTTCTGGAGCTTTGGTGTCAGGTGCTGAATATCTGACCATTCATCTGTCTAGCTCACATAACAGGACTTTGGAGTATTTTCATTGAGGGTGGGGGATAGAAAAATGATGTAAGCCAGAAGAAACAAATAACAAGAAAAATTACTGGAAAAGATTGTGTCATGCTTCACCCACTATTGCATCTGATTCTTCCTGATAAATGGTTTAAATTTTGCAAGTCGCTTCATTTTTCAGTTACCATTACATTCAGCTGAAATAAAAACTGCATATGAAACAATTCTGCCTATAAAAATGTTTTAGCAGTGGAAATGAATTTCTGAGCAAACCAGTAACATGCAATTGATGTAACATTTCTGTTCTAAATTATGGGTTTATAGTCCAAGACATTAGTGAAAGTTGTTCATTAGCCTACACTCTTCTCTCAATCTCATTTCCCAGTGGACAGGCACCCATAGCAGAATCATCAGTCTCAGTAAGTAATTGTTTCTGCATCAGCCTGGAGACTAAACTATCCTCCCATAAACTGAGAAAACCTTTTAGCATCATGTATTTCATGTTGTGCCTGTGCTGTGCCTGTACAGATAAAGAAATTATGTCTATCTCTTTTGCTGTCATACCTACTTTCATTCACAAGCACTAAGCTTGTCTGAGCACAAGAATAATACAATGAAAAAGCTAAATCTTCCAAAAAGATATTTTATTGTTTAGCTTGGGTGTACCAAAGCCCATTCAATCACTGTAGGATACGTCATTCCTTACTAAGCATGTGTCCAGTGTTTTGGTATAACCACCATTCAAAATCTCTCCTGAACTCTTCAACCTGATTAAATCCCATGACACTTACAGTTTTGTCACTGGTCACAAGCACATTAGCACTGACAGTGCCAAGATTTGGCTTTACCCTTAAAAATCTGAAAGAAAACAGGTTTCCCCTATCTTTTGCTGTAGTGATGTAAGCATGGTTTATCCCTACAGAGCGCAACCAAGTGAAATAATGCTTTTTAGTTAGTGGTTGGACAACTAGACATAAAAGAATCTGAATCAGCATCTCCTTTGGCTTCTCTCCACTATAGCCTGGGACATTTACAGATGGAAGTCTTTTGATCCCTCCATCTAAAGCTGTTCTATTTTGTCAAACTAAATCCTGAAAGCATTCAAATGCAAAAGATCAGAAGGATCCCTAGGGATCTTGTGCAACCCTGGTGCCCTGAGGCAAAAATACCTACAGTCAGACACCAGATAGTAAAAAAATATTTATCTAATTTGTTTTTAAAAAGTTGCAGTGAATGAAACCCTCCGGATGTGATAGATCTTGCTTCTTTAATGAAGTACTCCTTCTATTATGAAAAGATACAGTATAAATTCTTTTCCTTTCCCCTGCAGATGAGAAGAGCCATCCTCTTTTTGCAAAATGCTTTTACATTGTCAAGCCTGTTATATCTGCTCTCAGTCTGTTGTTGACGAAACAAATATTGCTCCTTCAACTCTTCCACAAAGTTAATATTTTCTAAACTTCTTCAGATTAATTGTTCCTCTTTGTACTCTAATTTGTCAACATGTGCCTTGTGTTGAGTTGTGCCTAAACTGGATACAGTCCCAAGATCTCAATGGACAGAGAATAAATTTCTCTATGTTGCCCATGACACTTCTAGTGATTTGAAGCTTTCCATTTTTGTGCTACAGCCAAAATGTTCATTAATATCTGACTAGTTATCCAGTACAATCCCCCATCTGCCTGTTATCCAGTCAGCTATTCCCCATTCCACATCTATTTTTCATAACACAGGCCTTTAAGACGAGTTTCATTTCCCAGAGATTTGAATTCTGGTCCTGGTCTCAATAGTGCATTTAGCCCCTTCCAATTTGCCATTGAAGGCAAATCAGACATGTAGATTTCTGCAAAAGAAGGTCAGTGTTTGAAATCCTTTTCATTTTGGTCGTGTGCAGTCCCACCTGCTTGTTTTCAAATTCTTTATGAATCACATGTATACATCATGTACTCCTGTAAAAGAGGATGTATGGAGTGACACTGTTTTACAAAATTTGTCATTTATTACTTCACCTTATCCACTGTCCCGTTAAAGCACTTAACCTGGAAAACTCTGACCTGTGAGTTCAAAGACAGTTTACCATAATCTTGATGCTCCCTACTGCCAATTTTATGCAGTATTATGAGTTTCTTTTATTGAATCCTACTTCTGAGATCCTTGGGGAAAGGTGATTACCCAAATAACTGCTACAGGTTTCTCAAAGTGTAAGGACAGTGGTAATCCAAGAATTGCAATGTTGTTGTCAAATATAAACTGCAGAGACTTTTTTCTGCTAGGCTCTTAAAAATAATTAGGAATTCCATCCATGAGTAGGCTCTTGGGATTGAACCAAATTTATATGTTCTTTGGAAAAGGATTTGTGAAATAAATTTTTTACAAGATCTTTTATTTTATAAAGTTCAATTATAAATACATAAACCTATTTCTAAGTCATGATTTAAGTCTCTGCAATAATGAAAATTTATTTGCATGGTGATTTATTTCAGAGATTTTATTAATTTGCTTTCATTCATGAAAGATGACTTTAAAGAATTAACATGATTTTAATGTGCAGAAGAGTACAGACCAAATGAAAAGTGATACTTTACTCCACCCAGCAAATAGCTAAAACTCCCCTTACTAGATTGAGAATTTGAAAGGAAGAAAATAGCTTCAAGTTATTTCAGTTGTTCTCTAAAGCTGGATGAATTTAATCCAGTTTGTTTCCCACCATTTACTCAGAATATGCCTCAGGATATGGATCATTTCAGACATTGATATTCCACCATACCCTGTAATACAGGACACAGAAACTAAACACAACTGTAAAAATTAACAGATTCTTCGTTCTTATGCCTGAATTCAGACAGTGGCCAAGACAGTGAACATACCTGAGACATTTATACTCGGTTCTAGGGATATGGGGAACTCAAAGGTTGTAGCTTTGGTACTTTACTCCATGAGGTCTAACAATTAATTATCTTTGTTTCATGTATAGTCCCAATCCTCCTTGTAGTGTAGGAAAATAAATACAGTCAACTGAAGCAAAATAAAATTAGGGCTAATAGCTAAACATGAATTGTATGCTTGCAAAAAATAAAAACATGGACAATTTCTGATCTGCAGTAAAGTAATAAAAGTACCTAAGATAAGGAAAATAGGCACATTATACCAAATTTTAATTCTGCAATCTTCCATCTTTTTGTAATTCTTTTGGGACTTTTGCTTGTATATTTTTTTACTTTTTTGATACGTGTAATTTTTACCAAAAACTTCTTGTGGGAATGTAGCTAATGAATTCTTGAATCTTATTGGCATGCACATTCTTCAGTACCAATTCAAATCTCTCTGCTTAAGCTGTGTTACTGGTAGCTCAGGAGTGAGTTTAATGGCTTTATCTTTAGTTGCTATGGTAAAAATAATCAATACCATGACAAAAAAAACCCCTACTTTTGAAGATGCAATGAAGATATTAAAAATTCATTGCTGTCCTGTGCTTATCCAATGCACAGATTTATTTTGTTTGTTTTTGTTCTCTGAAAGAACGGTTTGAATAATTTATTCTACAGGTTATGGTTGGGTTTTTTGCAGAGTAGAAATAAACTCATTAAAAGCAGTGTAGCACTGTATTAGATAAAAAATAATAATAAAAAAGAGGGTATACTAGTGTCACGAGGTTGGTTTTGCTATGTTGAAATTTCCCAAACTACTTTGACCGTAGTGGAAAACCACTGTAGGATATCCCACATGCATTCTTACTTTAATAAAAGCCTAGATGCATATTTAGTTAGATGTTTCAAGAGTATTTTAAATTAGCTGAGTGATATTGAAAATACATGTGGTTGCTTAATCCAAACCTTTCCGAACCTTTCAGCTTTCAGTTACAATTTCTGAATTTACAAAAAGTGAGGGAAAATATGGCTTTATACAACTTTTGAGAAATAAAAATCATTCACAGTTTCCCTTATATTTTCCCATATTTTGGGAGAATTGAAGGCTCAGTTTTACAATATCCTGACTCCCCAGTATTGAAAATTAAATGAGGAAAAAAATTATGCCCTCACTGATAGTCTCTCATGCAGTCTATCTGATAGACTTACTGTAGAAGGTTTCTGCATAAGATGGCAAAAGTAAGGAAGAATCCAAGCAGAAATTGTCAAACTCATATTCCAGTAAAATCATCCAAATATTATCTTCATGAAAGTGTAAACAGAGCAGACAGTAACTTGGCTTAGGAATTGTGGAATGGGAGAAGACTCTAATTACAGAAATATGAATTATCCAATAAAGGATAATGGATTCTTTTCAGAAGAGAAAAAAAAAAAAAAGTCTTGAACTATAGGGAAAGTGAGAGGCTGGTTTTAGAGCATGCACTTGTGATCTTCTTCCAAAATCAGACCTCTTTAACAGGTCTTATAAACCAAATCCTGTAAAATGTGTCTCACTTGCAGCCCACTTTCCAGCAAAACCTTCAGTATTTTGTAGAGCAGTAAAGGAGAGGGGAAGGTCACTGAAAGGACAAGCAAGAAGGATGTGTAGGAATATGCCAAAATTTCTACATCCTGTGGAGAAGTGCTCCTCATAGTTTAGTGCAAACACAACAGTGAGGAAATCTCTCCAGTTCATCCCTGCCCACGTAACCCACTTCTCCAGACTCTCACACGGGAAAACACACACCAGTGCTGCTCCCAGATGGGAGGAAGATTCAGTCTCTCAGCCCACATTCACTGTTTCCATGATTCCATTCAGCTTGAGCCTTTCTGCAGAAACTTAGCATTCAGCTTTTATCTCCCATGGCACGGGAATGTTGTGCTAGATACAGACCTTTAGCCAAATCTCAAATTCTTAATTTGACCCAGATATAGGGCTTTGTTTTAAGGACTGATTTATGTGAACTGGGAATGTGGCATATTGTCCAAATCAGAATTCCATGTCTCAGCAACTGAGTAAAATAAAATCTTGACTTGTGAACACAGAGGTCCAAAGGCAGCAATATAAATATTTTTAAATGCTCAAAGTTTATATTAGACTTAACTTGCTAAAAACTATATCCAGCATATTTAATACAGGATTAGTTTATAAAAAATTATTTTGAAATAGAACACAGTTCAGACAAGATCAACAAATACATTTGGGCAATCCAGGTATAGATTTTAAGCACAAAAAAAGCAGCTTGCAAAACTGCAGATATTTGCACATTAACGAAGAATAAAACCATAGAGAAATATGCTCAGTGCACTGCTTTTAAATTTTACCCCTTGCCAATTACAAAGGATGTGTTTGACAAAAAGCAATAGAGAATTCTGAATCCATGTGATTGCTGTGAGTATGGAAGACTGGACATGAAGTAGCAGCATCTTCAAAAATAGCTCCCATGGCATTTTTCCTCATTTTGAGCAGAGGATAAACCTTGCTCATAATTCTCACAGCTTTTCTCTTACTTTCTCTTGGAAGGCTTGTAGGTTTCTTTGCTTCACCATTGTCAGAGAACAGAGTGCACACATGGCAAGATGTGCCACCCCCACAAGATGCAAGTAGATGAAGCTTGCTCAGTAGGCACAAACTTTTGGTAGCATGCTTCAAAACATCTTTTCTACAAAAGTTGAAAAATTTTAAAAGCTTATGACAGGAATAATTTTTGATAGGAGAAAGCGCATTGTTAAAAAAACCCCCACTTTTCTGGCAAATCAGTGTTCCTGGTCACTAAAGCTAAATAGTGAACAGGTAACCAGGCTTCATTTGGTCTAAAATAAACACTGACCAATTAGCACACTTTTCTCTAGACTCATTCTTAGAAATAGGATTGATTTTTTTCCAACATTAACTGGTATGTGGCAGACACCCAGGAACCAGCAAGGGTGATGAAAAGCCTGGCAGACATAAAAGTAAAAATGATGTCTAAAAAAGGAAAGCAATAGAGCAAACATAATTTGCAAATGATGCAATAAGGACAATTTATCTGATTTAATAAGAAAGTGTGTCATCTTTTTAATGACCCAGAAAGTCACAGATGCAACTTTATACACAATGATCAACTGGTAGGCAGAAAACAAAAATATGTAATAGCAAAGTGATTCTACACAAAAATTCCACTGTGAAAGAAGAAAAAAAAAGTCAGAAAAAAATACATCAATTAAAATTTGTTAGTAAAGGACAGATTTTAAGCTATGATACTTTTTGACGCACACCTCAATTTTCTTGAAATTTCCTGTAGTTGCAAATATTCCAAGTTTTTAAGAAAATTGTAGTTATCAATAAGTTAAATAATGGGACATCTCAGATAATAAAGAACAATAGTCATCTAATTAACTTCATTTCATGCTGAACAACTTATTTACTCAGCTGTAAGATGTTTGCATAAAAGACTGCTGTTATCTCTGGCATGCAGGAAGAACACAAAAAAGAACTTTTCTACAGTGTATAATTGACAGACCTACAGCAGACCATAAAAGAAAAACAGTTTTCAGATCACTTAGTAAGCAATTTACAAGTGTTTTCTCTTGAGTTCAATTCATCAGTACCAGAATGCTTGATTTGTAACCATGTCTTTATACCACCTAATTCTTGACCAATATGAGACAAAAATTCAAGATTTAAAGAAAATTGCAGTGCATATCACTTTAATCTACCAAGGAAATAACTACAGATTTATGACAAGATTTTAAAATTCAAGAAGAAATAGTTTCTAGGGAATAGCTTCATAGATAGAGTGAATGTATTTATTTCACTACCCTGTGTCTTTATAAACTGGATGTTTCTGCATGGTTAGTACTAATTTTACAGGAAGTTCCATCTGAATATGAGGAAAAACTACTTTACAGTACAGGTGACAGAGCACTGGAATAGATTGCTTGGGGAGGGTGTGGGGAGTCTCCCTTACTGGAGATACTCAAGAACTGCCTGGACACAATCCTGTGAAATGTACTCTCAATTGACTCTGCTCGTGCAGAGTGGTTGGGCCAGATGCCCCATGCCCAACCTCACCCATTCTGTGATTATGTGAATATCAACTCTGAAAACATCAGAGAAATCCTGAACACATTTTACATTTATGCTCAGAAATTTAAGTCTAAATTAAGAAAGGAAGACTGAGAGGAGGTCTGATCAATGCCCACAAATATCTGAAAGGCAGGTGCCAAGAGGATGGAGCCACTCTTTTCAGTGGTGCCCAGAAACAGGATGAGGAAAAATGAACATGAACTACAACATTAGGAAGAACTTCTTTACACTGAGGGTGGCAGAGCTCTGGAACAGCTGCCCAGGGAGGTCACGGAGTCTCCCTCTCTGGAGACATTCTAAACCTGGACATGTTCCTGTGTAACCTACTCTGCGTGACCCTGCCTTGGTAGCTGGTTGGACTAGATGATCTCCAGAGCTCCCTTCCAACCCTACCAATTCTGTGATTCTGTGAATTGGGTATAAAACTGCCTCAATAAACAATAGGTTGTTCAAGGCTGAAGATATTTTTTAAAGGAATGTAGACTAAAAGTAATTTATTTACACTTGAATTTCAAGGAAATATAGATGCTTTGCTGCATTGCCACTGAAGAACAGTGGATCTGGATTTGGAAGGTTTTGTATGTTATTAAATGGATAGGAATTTCTAAAGAGAAATTATAGAAAAATGCAGAAAATAACTTGGGGGGTTGGTATATCACTAGACTTAAATCCCCAGTTTTCCTAAATACACCCTCCCCCACCCATTCATGACCAAAGGTCAAAATGTTCAAGAACTCCAGAAAAGGAGCCAATGTTAGGGTTCATTGTTCAGTTTCAGTCACTTCTCAGCACCTCCTAATACCCATATGCTCTTCCTTCTGATAATACAAAAAGCACAGTGTTGCACTGGCACTGAGATAAATCTTCTTCTTGAGGGAGAGAAAGAAACAGATGTGTTGCATCCCAAACATGCAGCCATGGCATATATTAGCAAAGGCACACACACAAAAAATGTATCTTCATCTTAAGCAAAATACAAACAGGAGGACAATGGTTCATGATTCTTTGTAGTGTCTTTCCCCTGCTTGGGAATGGATTGGATCCTGAGAAGTTTCCCTCTCCCTTGGTGTGTAACCTGACTGATAGAACACAAGTATCTAACACCAGCCCAGAGTGTTAAATGTACTTCAGGAAAGATTCAGAAAGAACCAGTGTTATTTTTAGATATGCAAAAATGCTCCATTTATTATGCTCATTCCAAATTCCAGAAAATTAGATATTTTCCATGCAATGGTGAAATTCCCTTCTGTTGACTTGGCAAAGAAAGGCTACTTTGAACAGATTTTGTACATCTGCTACATCAGGAAAAACACCTGCTGACAATTTTCAAGAGTTTCCCAGCACATAATTCTAGAGTAATTCAGCATCTAAATGGCATACCAGTTTCATAATATTGTAGGTCAGAGAAATTGTGTTTAATTTGCCTTTTCATGGAAAGGCACAATCCATTTAGTATGTCAGTGCAAAGGCAACTTAACCCGTCACCCAGTAATTAAAATGCCAGAGTGAGATAGACATTCTGTGAAAATACACATTTTTCTTATCTTTATTATCTGACATGGCCAAATAAATGCAGAAAAACATTAGGAGCAAAATATTTAGAGGAATATTTCCTTTACATTTAGCAGAGAATTACACCAGCCAGGCAATTTACATTAACTGGGAAAACAGCTGCTAACTCTGCTAATATCTTTTGGTACATCTTCAGAAAAAGATCTTGGTTCCTTAGGTTAAGTGCTTTGAATATCCCTGCCTGGAATACTGTAGCACCAGGCTCACACAAAGAATTCATGGGGAATTTCTCTTGGCAAAACAAGTAGACATCAAAAGTTGACCACTTAAAAATAATACCAAGAGTTTTCAGCATGTGCCTGCATCCAACCTCATTCAGTAGGTTTCTTCTCCACCACTGTACTCTGTGCTGGCACAGCAGCTTTCCTGTTACAAAATAAATCTGCATAGTACCTCAGAGCAGCCCAGCAGTTGTTTGTGGACAAGTCAGTCAAAGGCATTTCCAAGTAGCTTAGAATTATTATCTTCAGTTCTTTTTACTCCCTGCAAACGCTCTTTTTGCTTTCCTGGAGCATATTTCTTGCAATAGATGTTGACTGGGGAAAGCTCTGTTTTGTTACCCTGGGTTAAAAAGGCTTGAAGAGTTTTAGCTCATCCGTTTTTAGGGGTTTATCTGAGTGGGTCACTGCCTTCTAAGAGTTGTTTTTTGGTTCGTTTTAAGATATTTTAGCTGGACAGGAAGGATAATGGAGAAAGTGAGCTACTTTTCCACGTTCCCGGGTTCCTTTGTTAAGCGGGCGGCCGGCAGGCACTGATACAAAGCTACACATTGCCACCCCGTGGCCAGAGGCTCTCGGCTGACCAGCGCTGGAGCTGGGCATGCAAAACTTGGAGTGTTCACACCGAAACAGAGGATATCAGGGTCCTGCAAAAGCCAGCATGAAGGGGGATCAACTTCTCCAAGCAGGCCAACATTGCAACAATGGGGGCATGAGGAAGCAGTGAAGCTCTTACTCTACTGAATGGACACCATACGACCAGGAATCCTGGGCATCAGTTTCTGTGCCAGACACTATTTAATGCAGAGGTGCAAGATGCAAGGCTGTCAGACTGTGGGAGATGTAGCCCTGCCATCTGTTACTCAGAAGGAAGCTGCTTATCCATGAGAGGGGACAGGGCTGTCCTCCCTTGCAGACACACACAGAACATGCAGAGTTTGGAGTGGTTTTTTATTGAACCAGGAGAGATGGAGAGGAAGGCCCCTAACTGCATGAGTACAGTACTCTGTATTTTCCTTTTTGGCATCATGAGCTTCTACAGGAGGACTCCTTTCCAGGAATTAAGTATTCTACACCATGATACCATCAGTACAGTTTCCTTCTCTGCAATCCCATTTTAAAAATGAAGGGGTGACACTTGGGAACATGTCATTCCCAGATAAGAAAGCACCACAAGTATCTGGCTCTGTATCTGACATGGTTCTAGACATGGACCTGCTCACAGGCACCAGTTAATGCCTTCCTGGGAGCAGAACCTTGTTATTTCAAATCAAGCAGAACTACCTACACTGTGTCAGTTCCTGCAGCTTTTAACAGCTCAGCAGGGCTTTTTGGCTCATTAAGAGTATCAAAATTTGCTACTGATCATCTATAAAACTCATTCTGAGTAGAAGCCCTCTGAATCTTAATATATGCTTCCTATGTCTGCTTTTCATTCATCATTCAGACATCCCATCCCTCACTGTCTTTTCTAACAAACAAACTCTGCAGAGGTATGGTTTTTATACCCCAACTAGACTCCATGCTGTTCAGCCTTTATGCTTCATTAAACTGGAAGAATGTTCTACCAGTTATCTGGCCAAAATTGATCATTTACAAAACAGCTGTGGGAAGAGTTTTATAATAATCAGCTTTCCATTCAATAAAGACTTGCACCAGGAAGCTCACCAGATAGGATTCATCTCACACACCTGTGGAATTCTATATTGCAGACAGTTGACCTTTCTCTGATGCTAAAGAGACTACAGCCACCTAACAGGTGTCTCCAAGGGAAGATGAATCCTACCACTCCTGATTGGGTGAACAGAAGTTAACTCTTCTTTACCCAAATTCGGTTCCCCCCAGAACCTGTAAATTCCAAATTTGCTGTTCAAGTGCATTGATCACATTTGTTATTTCAGAATCATAAAACGATGTTGTGGTCCCTGGAGAAAAAGATATATTTAAAGATCTAACAGGTTTTGAAGCAGCTTTTAAAAATAAAACATGCCGTTTTTATAAATAATAGGAATGCAGTTCTTTGAAATCCTCTGCCTATGATGCACTTTAACCACATGGAGTAACGAAACAGACTTCCCATGTCATCAGATCAAGGAGATAATTCAGGTCCTGCCTTTTCAAAAACCAGATACATTTTTATATACTGATGTACTATTTCAAGGGAACAGTCAAGAAATTCCATGTACTATACACTGCTCAAGCACAGTTTTAACACTAAAGGGTGAATTAATAATATAGAACTAGACTGCTATGAAAGCAAAAATTCAGTGGAATCAAAGCAACAAGATGAAGTAGCCATGCAAGAAAGAAGATAGGCCTTATCAGCAGAATTGAATTCCAGATAAAGTCAGCTTCCCTTCCCAGAATATAGAGACAGGCTATGATTACAGCAATCAGAGTCAGCAAGAGGATATAAATTTAGCTAGTCTGAAAACCAAATGAAATGGAAAATAGAATGTCAAGCACTGAAAAGCAAGTTAATGAACAGAGAGCAACATCCACAATTTTCACAGCTCTTCAGAGATCATACAGGACTTTTGTTGAGTTTTCAGATAAAGACAATGAACAGCATAAGGGATAATTAATTTCCCATGCTTAGTGGGACAATATGACACCAATATGAATCTGAGTCACCAAGTCATTCCTAAGACACCATTACATTAAAACTTCCAACTTTACAGTGTCAAGAGAGAAAACAAGCAAATAAAATGCTTATGGTGTAAAGAGCCTTATGGAAATAGCAAATACAAAATGTTTAATCTCAAAGGTACAACACTGAAATGCCACTTTGCTTTCTGGACCTTGATCTAATAGCAGGACCATAGAGAGTTACCTGGTCTACCTAAGTCATCACAGCTCTTCAAGGTAATTAAAAGGTCATAGCTATCATGATAGTGGCAATTATATACATATATTATTATTATATGCATATACGCATATGTTATTATAATACCACACATATATTATTATAATATGTTATCTGTTATATACACCATGGGAGACCAAGGAAAAAGATGCACTTCCCACTTCCCTGGAGAGTATCTTCAGTTTCAGTCTGTCTCATTTATATCTATCTATATATATCTATATATATATATATACAAATATATATGTAATATACATGTAATAGATTTAATATATATGTACATACATATATGTATATCCTCTCTCCCTGTAGGAAAGAAGTAAAAAAGCTGACAAAGAATTCACAAGGTCAAAAAGATGACTAAAATCAGACATCTGAATATATAAATAGAAAGAATTCAGAGCAAGCTCTGAATAATGGATTCTAGGAAAAGAAAGATTTTTAAGCACAAAAAATAAGGCAATGTGATTATATAGATACAGAGATCAGGAAAAAAAAATAAAGGTGTGTTTTTCACTTATCCCTCGGCTTGACAGTATAAGCAAACATAATACGTAGCCAACAGCCCCATCTGGTTTCTGAGACTGTATGTGCAACTTCCAAAAAAAATTCCATTCTTTGCAATATCCCTTAAAATAAATCAGCATTTTCTGTAGAGAGTTCTTAAGAGAATGAAATGGCATCATCTTAAAGTGAATCTGAATATGACCTGATATGTCATTTCTATCACATTTTTGGTACAAAAACGTTTTGAGACACAAAGTTTTAGAATTACCAAAATTAACAATCTGGATTTTTTTTGTAACTAAAATGAAATAACACATTTTTCTGAAAAAAATTAGTTCTATGTAACAAATAGGAAAGGTTGTAATAAGTCATTGCAGTCAATACTGACAGTTGTGGAAAGGGCAGTTAAACAAATTGTCTTTGAAAATAGGGAAGGAGAGCCTTCACATGACCTCTGAAATCCACAAAAATTCTACTCACATATTATGAGAGCTTCAGTTCTACAGTTCTACAAACCAGTTAGTTATTATTACAACATGTATATAAGTAAGTTTTCTTGAATAATAAGATACAGGTTAACTGGTGCCCATAAATACTGCAGTAGATGCATTTGACAGAAGATGGGGGATGATGTCTGGGGAACTGTGTAAAACCAATTCTCAACCCCACCTAACATGCTCGTGCAGATGCATTTACTTGATGTCAAAAAAATAATAAAGCTAGGTCAGGCAAAGGAAGCCACAATTCATATTGGATGGGTTTTCTTCTGTAACAGTTTATTAAATATTTTTCATGACATCTATGCACTAATCATTTTCCAATATCCAGCAAAGCAGAAAGATATAGCAAAGAAAAATGTAAAAAAAAGACTGTTGGGTTTTGATTCACAGACTGATCCTTAAACAACAAGTACAAGATTGTGTATCTTAAAGACAATGAAGTGTAGTTCAGTGTCATATAAACTGGTAATTTAGTCTGGGATGAGGAGCTCCAGCTTACAGCACACAGATGATGAGTCACTTAATGCAGTCGGCATCCTCCTACAAAGCCAGTGCAGAATTTCTTTAGGTACTTCTGTAGTAGTTAGGCTGCCTTTTCCAAGAATGCTCATGAACTCTTGTAACACTGATCAGGAGCTAAATTTATTCTCCTAACATTCAGCTCTGTTGCAAAGGTTCTTGCCTTTTGGTAAAAGAAGAGAGACATTTCCCGATCCACGAGGAAGTTATGGTAGATGACAGCGAGCCTGGTGTAAATCTTCAGCTGAGCTTTTTTATTGCCCAGGTCCATGGCAGCAGCAAGTGCCAAGTGGTAATAGCCAGCTGCATCAAAGGGGTCCTGAAATAAGAGGCTCAAAGGTAGTACAGCCAGTGCTCAGGTTTGTGAGTCTAACAAGAATAATACAGATTCTGAGCTTCAGTATGCCTACTTTCCTGTTTACATTCCAAACACAAAACCAGAACATGGCAAAATCTGATTCCATGAAATACTACTCAGCATAAAAATTTTCTACAGAAGTTATTAACATGTCTTACCTTAAGGTCATAGAATATAATATCTCCTAAGATTGAGTACACCTTGACATAATAGAGTGTTTCCTCCTCAAACTCCAGAGGAGAGGAACAGAGGGACAAGGCCTTTAAATAGAAGTGTTCGGCTAGT
Source organism: Rhipidura dahli (assembly GCA_013399225.1). NCBI lineage: Eukaryota > Metazoa > Chordata > Aves > Passeriformes > Rhipiduridae > Rhipidura > Rhipidura dahli. The sequence continues at coordinate 579,454 of VXAC01014637.1, forward strand.
TCGCAGTGACCCAAATGGTGATGGATGGCTGCCAGACGATGGTAAGCTATTCTTTCATTTAGCTGATTTCCTAATGAGATAACACATCAGTCAAGATAAAAACAAAGAGACAAAGTACTCAAATCTATGCTACTTAAAAAATTTTCTATATTGAATTTGCTGAGCTTTTATTGAATAAAATCACTTTTGCTTAAGAGATACATGGTCAAAACCTGCCCTTCAAGAAAAAACCCAATGGAATTTCTTAATTTCCTGCTGTAGGACTTGAAAGTGTCTGGGATTTTAAGAAATAACTACATTCATCTCTCATGTGTGTGTATATACATATAATATATACACACACAGTGCATACTTACAAAGAGGTTGTTATGAAAGAAATTAAAGAAAGTTAATGGGAATAAAGACTCCCTTGCCAATATGTATTTTACATGAAAAGTTATGACAAAAAGATTATTTTCAGACTGATCAAAATGACCTATCTATGCTTGTACAGAGGGTTAAGAAGGTTGCTAATCAGTTGAACAGCTCCCATACTTGAAGAACAGTCATTTTGAAACTAGACCTATCATTTTTGATTTTTCTATCTTATGTTGGTTCAGTATCAAGACTATGAGCAAATCTGAAAGTATTTGGCACTCAAAAGCCTCTTAGGACAATATTATTCATGAGTATTGTATCTTAGCTGTTAGAAGCACACTCAGTTTGGACATTAAATTCCAGGTTTTATTCTATACTCTACCAAAAGTTTTCCATTTGATTCTAAATTAGAAGAGGAAGTAATAAATTGCTCATTCTTGAATAGAGGAAAAAACTGGTAATTATAGTAGTGTTATGAAATCCTGGCAAGAAGTGACTGAACGCAAGGGAAGAAAACTTTAAATTTAGAATTCTGCTGTGTTTTCAGAGGTATCTGTCATACTCAGCTATAATGGAAATTGTTCTTACCTAAATTTACACTGAGGATGAGAGCAATTCTCGCATATTCCAGACTTTCCTCATAAGCCTTCAGGTTCATCAGCAATTCCACCAACTTATTGCACAATCTGAGTTCAGTGGCTTTGTTGCCAGTCTGAGCAGCAAGTGGGAGAGCCCTGTCCTGAAACACACAAAATCAGCTTAAGTATGGCTGAACCCCAAGATGTTCACTGACAGGCTCTCATTTATGTCAAATCAAGTAATTTCTGGTGTCATTTTGCTCTTTGCTTAGAACAGTTCTTGCAACCAGAAGAGTATTTGAAACAGGTGATGTCTACTAACGCCATGACAAGTACTCAGCTGCAATAGGTTATAAACAGTTTGCTGAGAGGTTCAGGCTTTTGTAGAATACCTGCTATGGTGGGAGGTACATAACTATCAATGCAGCAGAAAAACTGCACAAACCCTGTAGAAAGTCACTGCTTTCTCCTTTTCCCAAGTACCATTGAAAAATATGTCTCCAGCAGCTTCAAACAGTTCCATTCCTAAATTTGGATCTCCTGTGCAAAGAGCAGCATCCTGAGCAACCTGAAAAGAAAACAAGGAATGGGGAAGGGAAAAAAAATTTATCTTGGTTACTCCATGGTAAAAAAAAATAGCAATTGAAAATATTAGCAATTGAAAAAAGATCTCTCCTATTATAATGAAAAGAAAGGCTATATTTGATGCTAACATGCTCTTTTTTGGTACCCTGTCTTTAAGCAAGCCAGTGGCAGTAGCTGAAGAAGAAACAAAAACCTGGTTTCCCTTTTTCTGGCGATAGTATCCTGATACCTTTGTCAGCATATGACACTCTGAAAACAACAGTGTATTTGTTAGCTGCCACATATTACATTTGAATTAGATCAAACATATCATAGAAATAAATTCAAATTGCAAGTTAGATATTGCTAACTGCAGATTTAAAAGCCTGTGAACTGATTTCTGTAAATAAATGCAGGTCTACTATTCTAGTCTCATGGAGAAGTACATGTCTTGTTAGCAAAAAGAATTTAATAAAAAAGAATGCAAAGCAAGAATACCAGGATCCTCAGTTGTTGATAGAAAAAATAGTAATGAAAATGTGCCTTTTACATAAGGCCAGGTTAAGAATCTTGCTCTGGCTTTGTGTTCTTTTTTTTTCATATCACATTCAGTTAATACAAGTCCTTCTTTCTGCTTAAGCACAGAGGTGTGCAAGATATGTGCCTCTGCTCTCACAGCTGAAAACACAACAGCAGCTCCAATTGGCCCTGTGCCATACTAGGCATGGCCACAGAAGGAACGGTTCAGATGCTCTGGAGATGCTTCCTAAAGAAGCTGCTCTGTTTTCCTGGGAATCTGGCCCACAAGCCAGCATGCTAAGGTGGTTATTCTCTGTCAGCACTGTAGTATGCACATGTCATATAAATGCTGTGGAGCTGGTAAATAGTGATGAAGAAACACACAGAATTAACAGGAACTAAGAAAGGTCACTGCCCCAAATCCTTCCAGAGTCAAGCAACAGATGAAAATGGAGCATCAGAGGAAAATGCTGAGACTTTCCTTTCAGCTGCTGAGCATTACATGAATGATATCACTACATGTTCAGAACATCAACTGGCAAAATCTGTGGAATTTTTATATCTAATTACTTACTCTTTCCATGCCACCTGCACAACACTGATACCATGTGCATGCCTGGAAGCATTGACAACATACCTGAATATAAAGATCCACCAGCTCATTCTGCCTAAGAACATAATATATCTTTCCTGCCCGTAGCCAAGCATATGCCTCCTTCTCTTTTTTCTGAAGATCTATAAATATTCCAAGGCTTCTTTTGGTATATTCCAGAGCTGACCTGTAGGCCCTAAAACAGAGAAAAGTGCCAATCACAGAGGGGTTCTTCAGAATTGAATATGGTGAGAAAAGCCTTATGTTAATATAAGACATTATAATTTTTTACATTGCCGGACCTGCCCTGGCAATGTACAAAATGCCTCCACACCTCACCTCCTGCACTCAAATGAAAAGCCTGGGAGCAAAAGCTCAAACCTCTAAGGTACTAAAGCAATGTCATGGGCTTAATGGATGGCTTTGAAAATTATAATTGAAAAACTCTGTTTTCCCTATTTAGTGCACAATTATAATTTCTCAGCTGTATTACACCTGTAACTAGACAACTCAGTCTTTTTTCTCTTTTTTAAATCTATGTTTCCTGTTAGACTGTTAGCTATTATATTGTTATATATTATAAAAAATGAATGTTATATATGTAACAACATATATATAGGTAGTTATGTTATCCATACAATTTCCATGCACTTATTCCAAGATAGTTTAGATGTGTCCTTCCTCTACTTCAAACTTGTGAGAAGTAGAAAAGTCTTTCATCTTTAACTCTATAATTTATGTATTTTTCCTAAAAACTTCAGAGAGAAATTGCATCTAATATTTTTTAAATCATCTATGCATCTGACATGTGCAATTCAGACTAATTAACAATTATTGAAACACGCAGGAGAAACTTGGGAGGAGAGTGGTAGAACAGAGGAGAGCGGGACATGTCATGATCAGTTCTAGTAGCACTTAAATTATCAGACTTACTGATATTATGGTGCTTTATACCAAACATAGAAACCCCAGACTTACTAAATCTTTCTCCATCTTGTGCTAGACTCCCATCACCTTGATCCAATGCATTTTTTCTTCTTAGCACAAGACAAAAACATATTAAAATATAACGTGACCTGCACAGTTACGGTGAACTCTTACACAGTGCAACTTCAGAACAGCTACTTAGGCCTCCAAAGAGAACCAAAACAAATCTAGAAGTAATACCTTACCCTGTATTTCAAACTATCAAGATTTTAGTTGTTTCTACAACATTTCACTTGAGGGGAAAAAAATAAAAAAATACAGAATGCTGTGACACTGTGCTATTATCTGGTAGCATGCTAAGATTACACAGTCAACATCTGGGAGTCAGGCTCAAATTCCATGTACTACAAAGCACACATACAGCTTCTCCAGCTAGTGAAATTTTTCTGCAAATTCCAGGCATCTTGAAATCCTAGCCAATTCCTTCATCTTCAGTCTCTCCAAAGGATGGTCACCAACTATATTATTGAAAAGCAGTAACAAAGCAAAAAATAAATTGGGTGACCTACTGAGCATGTTAGGTACTCAGACTACAGCCATTAAATGCTAAAATAGGCATCTGTTCTCTTTCCATCACTGAGAATATTTTTTGCATCCTTACTGAGGCATGCTTGAAAATATCTGAATCTAAATAACTCCTTGAAGTACAGCAAGGAAAAAGTCAGACAAAGCACCCTTAAAAACCACTTTAAATATTCTTAGAGAAAACTAAGTCTCCTCGGCACTTGCTACTATAATTTAACTTGTGCAGTCTGTTATTTCAATATTGTTATTTAGAAAATAAGAGCAATACAGAAATTTCTGAAGAGTAGAACTGTGCAGATTTGCACATCAGCTTTGTACTTACATAAGTTTTGAAAAAAAAAAGCCTTTCCTCAAAGAGAAACACTTACATAGAGGCATTTAATGCCTGACCTGTTTGGAATATGTCCTTTGGCATCTTAAAAAAAAAATTCTTGGACAAATCATTGCAAACAAATCACCTGATATCGCAGTCATCAAGAGCTGCATAACACATAATAGGTTTAAAATGTATTTACATAGATTTTGAAAATAAATTGGTTCTTAAAGTGGTGCTAATCCCTCCAGAACATCTTGTCTCCCTTGAGAGATTATAGTTACTTAAAAAGAAACAAGAAAAATTCTCCATTAGCACTGGAGTCTTCAATTCTGATAAAGTGTATTACCAAAGCAGATGGGAAAAAGAACCAAAAACAAAACAGTCATATTCAGCTTTTGCACAAATTGAGAACCTTTGCAGGACGGAAAAGTTAAAATCAGAATGAAAGAAAAGTCGTTCAGCATGTCTTACCTTTCTGTTCCTAAAGACAAATAGAGCTGACTAATGGTTTCCAAAATTTGTCCCTCCAGAGCTTTGTCGGACATCTTTCTAGCTAAAGATAGTTGATATTCATTGTAGATGACACACTGTGTCTCACTGGGAGCAACTGTACTGTAGAACTGACACAGCAGTTTAATTGCTTGTAGTTGGCCTAGAATAATAGATTGCAAATATGAACATGAATCTGTTTTTAAATGAAAGTTAATTAATTTTAAAATTATTTGTTCTCACTGTTTCACAAATTACAGCAGAGACAACAAAAAATATAGCAATCATAACAAGAATAGCCCACTGCCATTTTGTTCACCCCCAAAGTTAATGAAGGCTAGAGGTTACTTCAAACTTAATTTCCAAAATTAGATAGTAACAGAGTCACCTTACCTGCATAAGCTGCCTTAATCATGGTAGGAAGAATAACAAAGTAAGATATGCATCTTCTAAATACAGCTCTAACATACTTATATCAGCAACATTCCCAAACAGGGTACATTTTGTAACTTACAAAAGATATACTTACTCTCCAGATGACTCGTCTCCATGGCAACTAAAAAAGCCCATTCATAATAAAACCTTCCTTTCTCTTTTTCAGTTCCACCAACATAATAATATCCCAGCTGAAGGAGGACTTGGATAAAGTCTTGACCACAGTCCATAACTGGAAGCTTAGAGAATAGCTTAACTGCCCTGATGAAATAATGTTCTGCCAGCTTGCTGGCTGCTGCATGCAGGCAGAGTGCCCCAAAATTAGCCAGGGCTATGGCTTGGTTATGGGTCATCTCAGTCTCTTCTGAAAGACGCAGTGCTTTGTAGTAGCTCTCAGCAGCTTCTTTTGTGCTGTTTGTCCTTTTCAAAGCAATGCCAAGCATGTTATAAGCAATGCCGAGTTGCTGGGGATTGCTCCATGCAGAGCCTACAACAGCATTTAAAATGGCTAAAGCCACACCATATTGCTTGTAAAGAATGTACAGCCAAGCAAGTGAAACCAAATAGTCAACAGTTTCCTCTGGCTTCGCAGAGTCCAATGCTTTCATCATGTAAGCAATGGCTTTTCCATACTGTCTGTGGTGGCTGTACAGCTTTGCTAAGCTGAGATAGAGAGTGCTGCACAGTCCTTCCTGCTCATTAGTAAACACTGAAGAAAGTGCTTTTATGAGGTAAGGTGCAACTTGGGATGGGAGTATTTGCCCGAGTTTTCTCATGCCGTCTAGTTTGGGAGCATTTTTGATGACTAAATCAATCCTTTTCAGGGAATCCATTAAGGTACTGGTGCTCTGGGGAGAGGTAACTTTTATGCAACTTAATACAATGTGTGGCAAACACTTTTTGTGGTAGGACTCTGCTAGTCTGAAGTAACAGTTGCTGGATAAACTGTTCTGTAAACCCAGGTCATTGAGCAACAGCTGAAACCTTTCCAAGAATGGCAGTGCTTCCTGGTGTTGTTTGCGTGCACTGTAATGTTTTGCCAGTAGAAAGCATGCCCTTGCCTCTGCATGTTTGTTCTGGCTCAAAATCGTCCTCTTCAGAGCATACTTCAGTATATCTGACTCCAGGTCAGCACTGCAGATGTAGTTGGGAATCCCCATGAGAAGAGATGCAGCCTTGTCAAAAATATGAGTACACTTTTCTTTGTTCTTCTGGGTCAAGTAGATGACTGTTAGATTTGTATAGAGAGCCACCACAAAGTACAAATCATTAAAGCCTCCAGATACTGCTCTCAATGCTTCCTCAAAATACACTCGAGCTTGGGAAAACTTCAGCTTTTTGACACTGAGCCTGCCTAAGAGAAAGCACAGCCTTGCTAGTGCCCAGGACAGGCCTGCTTTCTTTGCTGCTTCCCTTGCTAATCTTAAAAAACTAACCAGGTCTTCTTCTTCTGAAAATCCATAAAACATGGTATTGGTAAATGAGTAATAGAAATCATACAGGCTTTGGAAGTTGCTCTCATACTCTTTCCTATTTAAGACGAGTAACAATGGCTCAAAGATGTCAGATGCTTGAACATCATCTTGACATATGTGGAAACAAGGCCCTTCAGGTAGAGGAAATATTTCAGTCTTTGAAGAGCCAGCAGATTCCTTCCCTTCAGCAGCTGGCTCTTCAGCTTGAGTGGCCTCCAAATTCTTGAAGTTCTTCAGCAATTCTTCTATCTTGCCATTCTTGCTAGTGGATCCTGTGCTAGAAGGAGAGCATGGGATGTCTGAAATGTAAAAATAAATTACAGATCATGACTTCTTGTAGGCATGCACACAAAGATCTTTGATAGACCAACTACAACATTTGTCAGTGAAGATTAAAAAAGTTAAAAAGAAGTTATAAAAACATTATGTAAACATACTGTGATTTCTTAACATATATGTCTAGCAGACAAACCAAAGGTGTAAAAAGATATCAAGAATCAAGATATCAAGAGGTGTGGGAGACTGGAGGAGTGAGAATAAACTTGTCATGTGTGAGCAAGTTAGTGATCAGTACACTGTCTAGCCAGGCCCTGGGCCTGATCCAACACTAATCCAATTGAAGTCCAGGATTCATTCAAACTGCATTTTGTCTGTGTATACTCAAAAAGTACACTCCATATATTCTCTGTTTTCACCATGTGTACATGAACAAGAGACCTGCCACAGAAATAAAATTCAGACTAACTGGCAAGCAGAAGAAAATCAAGGATGACTCAAGGTCTGCAGTGGAGGCTGGATAAAGAGCCCAAGGTCAGGGCATGGACGCTGGCTGGACTTCAGGTGTGAGAGAAATGGGAATCCAACCATTTGAGTAGAGTAAGGGTATGCCTGCGTCCTGACAGCATGCTAAGGCAGGTTAGCCAGGGCAGGGAGTAAGACTGTGCTGTTTGAGGTGGTGAAGTCTCACATGGCTGCTTGGGGGAGCCTGCTAGGGTTCTGTTCTGTCCAGGTATAGACAGAAAGGCCTGTGCATTGATTAATCAGATTTCTTCTAGCAATCAAATACCAGCACTGATTCTCTGCTGGCACAGATTATCTTTCACAAAATGACCAATTCTTTGCAATTGATGTGGCCATTGATCTAAAATCTCCTAGTAACAACATCGTTGAGTACCTTTCAAATATAGTGAAGACAGATATTCCACCAATTCTTAGTCCTCCTACTGTTTTCCAGCCCAGTTAAAAGGGATTAGGGATGGAGTATACAGTCATAGTCAGTTCTTAAGCTTACAGCTGCAGATCAACAGGAGCTTGTTGAAGTTACAGATTTAGAGCTAAATTCCCTTAGAATCTAATTTCTGAAACTGCAGCAGAATCATAAGTATTAAAACATGTTGTTCAGGAAAATGTAGTACAATATGAATAATGATAGTGACAGCTTAGCAACAAAATGCCAAAGGGAAATAATTCTGCATCCTCAACAAAATATCTCCTTTGGGAAATCTATTTCTGGGACGGAGTTTTCAAGCTGACAAAAAAAAATCTCCAGGAATTCAAACTCAGCAGTTACCAGGTGCCCCATAAACAGTATTTTGCCTTGATAAACTATGTGGAGGGACTGGGAGGTGGTGCATATGTATGTCACATCAGTAAAAGTCTTTAAATTTGCAGTTGGATAGCAAGATGAGAAAGGCATCTGATGCCAGTGAAAACCCACAATGTCTTACTGAAAACCTAGTGAGAAGGGGTTAAAGCAAAATCTCAGAAAGCAAACAATGGGAGAAGAAAATTAGCATGTGAAGAGACATTAGAAGGAGAATAGCTGGGAAAGACACCAAAAATATCAGAAGTCTCATTAATTTTATGTAAAAATTATATGTGTATGAAGTATTACCACATTCATGAGCTTTCTGAAATTCAGGTTCCTCTAGTGCATCTGCAAGAAAGAAAAAATTCATGTTAGCTATAGTGTCTATTTTTTGGTTTTAAATCTCCTAAAGTAAGGCTATATTTAGTTGATAATTCTTTATGTCAAAAGAATTTGATACATCCCAGAAATTTGGTAGAAAGGAAATATTCTAAGTTTGACCCAAAGCTAACAGGGACTTACTCTCCTGCTGACACAAGTCACTGCTTCTACATGGCTTTCATCATGCAGCTGCCTCTGCTCAGTAAGGTGGGGAAGCATATCTCAGTCAGAATCAAAGCCAACCTGTCCTGCATGAGGGAGGCATTTCTGCTGCATAAAAATGCAAGTGGGCAGCAAAGATGATCATTCTCCAACCAGCTCGTAAAATGAGATAACAAGGAACCCTTAATATTTTGTGTTACTCCCAGAGTAATGGGGAGGAGGGTGGGAAGGGAAATTATTTAGAGTTATTTGTGTAGTTAAGTGTCAGACTTCTGTGGCCATTCCAATAGTAGGTGGGTGAAAAAATATCACCCTGATTTTAAAAGTTTGATCTTAATTCCGTAGACATTATAACTACAGATCTGGTTCTACATTTAAACACAGTACATCTGTAGAGCATTTAAGAATTACTATTTTGTGTAGCAGGTGTATTTGTCAAGGTACTTCAGCTGTCGTGCTGCATTTCAGGAATATTTTCACCATCTTTCATACACTTGATGCAACAGAAGTGGTACTGAGGGTATGAAGGATATAGACAAAAGCAGAAGCTCACAGACCTATTTAAGCTCTGTTTAAGCTGATGGAAGGCCTGTGAGAATGATCTCTCACTGACTGTTTACTTCTGGATCTCCTTTATATAAATGGTCTCCTGACTTTGGTGGATGAAAGCCACAGATGTTTACAGTAGTTGTAACTTAATACGCTGAATATCTAATCAGGGAAGTGCCCATAAGTAAATACATCTCAGTAGATTGATGCTAGAAGGAAGGAATTGAAAATCCATTTACTCAGATCATATAACAAAGTATCAAGTGAATATTGAAAATGCTTGCTCCAGATAAGTTATGTGGATCAATTGAGCTGTTTAAGAGAAAAGTGGTAAAGATGGTACTATGAGCTGGGGAAGACATAGAAGGTGGTACTTAAAAAGATTAGGGAGGAGATGTGGTGAAAAATGTGCAACATCAAAAATAGCACATCCATTAAGCCCATGACATTGCTTTAGTACCTTAGAGGTTTGAGCTTTTGCTCCCAGGCTTTTCATTTGAGTGCAGGAGGTGAGGTGTGGAGGCACTTTGTACATTGCCAGGGCAGGTCTGACCTGCCTGAGTTTTTAGTCTCACATACGCACAGATTTTCAGAATTAAACCAACTCAAACCTACACACCAGCTTCTCTCACACTGGAGTCCAGGGGCCTGTCTCTCTGGATGGCACCAATGGAGATAAGACTTTGTTAGATATGTGACAAGCACATGCATCACCAACAGCCTGTGAGGGAATAAGAAGTTGCTGCCTCTGTTCAGTTCTGCAAGACTATTGCATTACCCTGCCTGACAGTAAGTCTATAAAGGTGAAACCCCAATTACCCAAATTGCCTAGGTGAAGCACAGAGAAATAACATCTCTCTCAGAAATTATGTGAATATGACTAGATCTTGCTATTTTTCTATACCTTTGAAAATTAAATCAAGCATGAAGAGGTCTATGTTTGCATTAGCTGTCAATAATTATTATTCTGTGCTACCTTTCCCAGCACAAAAAGCAGTGTTTGGGTGAATATACTGCCTTTTTTAATGGAGCCATATGAAATTATAATTTATAATTCAGTCATGTGAAAGCTTGGAGATCTGTTCATCTCAATAAGAGTTTTTAAAAGCCTGCTGTTTAAATTCACTCAAAAGAAAAGGAAAAAAAAAAAAAAAAGATTTGCAAATGCCCTGCTGGGAAAAGTCTTGAAACAGCAGAAAAATAACAAAGATAATATGAAGGATTTTTACATGCCATATCGAAGATCCAATTGACTACCAAGGTATTTCAAAATAGCTGTAAATGATAGAATCTCATTGAAAAAAAATATTATACCAGGGATATAGGAATTACACACATCTCTTGTGCAGTGAGAAGGAATAAAATTCATACTTACCCATTCTGTACACAGAGCAAACATCTGTGATAGAGGTTTGTTTCAACAAATGTACTACTTCTTCCAAATTGTTTTCTTTTGAAAAAAAAGATAGCTCTTCTTCTTCAAGAAAATCCAGATCTTGTGGTCTAGCAAGGAAAGGAATAACTTTGAAGGTGTCTGAAAGCAAATTTGGCTTGAGGAGCTCACTGCATCAGTCAAATATGAACTTGTTAGAGAAACTAATATAATCTTTACATTATAGGTTGTGCTGTGTTCAAAATTAGTTTCAGTCAATTTATAAAATGTGCTTATAAACCGATAGCAAACATTCTTACAGCTAACAGTTTTTGCCATATCAGAGTAAGCTTTCTGTCAGTGTCATGGTATAGCATTTTATAAGAGTATTTATTCAAAGCACAAGTCTTAAAGGACTTTATGGTATTGATTTCCTAATATAAGCCTAAAGTTATATATGAAATGGACCTGCAAGCAGCATTGAGGAACTCCTTGTTTCAGCATGCAAATAGTTCAGGCACATTAATAAGAGCAGCCTATTTACATGGTGCCAATGCAATGAAATACATCCTTTTTAGAAGTTTCAGTCTGCATTATCAGCAACTATTTGCAGAGGTCCCATGAGAGGCAAGTTAAGGTGTATAACTGAAGGTACTAGGAAAATAAACCAGAACTTGGGTGCTTTAACATAGATCTTGAGAGAGCAAGAGAACCTTCTGCAATGGTAAAGCTGCTTGGATCTTGTGAGACAAAACACAGAAATTAAACCAATATAATAACTCCAGCAACCTCTTTTCCCAGGAAGAATCTCAGCTACACACTAATAATATTTTGCAACATTTAAGCAGCCTTCATATTCAAATGCCTTTGCAGTTTTGACTGATACATACTGTGACAATTCACATTAAAACAACAACAACAAAACCCCAAAGCAAAAACAAACCCACAAACAAACACCAACCAAACAAAACAAAAAAACCCCAAACCCCCAGAAAATCCCAACACATATTAAAAAAACCCCACACCCTGAATTTAATGTTCAGCATTTTAAAGCTTAAGCGACTAGAGCCTTTTTGTTTATGAGCTATAAATATGTATCACTCACTTATTTCTAGATAAGTCCAGTTTAACATGACTTGTCTTTACAAAACCCATTTGGCCAGTAAACACATGTTTTCCAAGAAACCATTCCATGCATTCAATGAAGTAGCCGATGATCTCAATTTTGTCCCCTTCCTGGAAACTCAGCTCCTCCAACACAATACTTTCATAATTCATCACAGCCAGACAGGATCCCTTTGCTGTGTAATAAGGAAATAAATAATATTTGCAGATAAAGTCATTTAACAATAGAAACACACTTAATAGAATAGCAACTCAGCAGAATATATTTAGCAAAAGGCATTCCTGGAACATGTGAGTTGAATATCTGCTGTGACAAGGTTTAAAGCATCCAAACCTCATTGGTTTGATGATTAGAATTGTAAATTGCATGAAAATCCTCATTTCTTGCCCTTTAGAAAGCAAAGCCTAAAATGTTTTCACAATTCTAGCAAATTGTATCACAGAGCAGCAAAAAGATATGGTTTAAGTCCTTACATTCCCTCTTAAAATGGGCTCTGAACTTGGGCCAGATTAAAACACTTGAAGCAGTTTTGAACCAACTGAAATAATCCCTATAGGATAAATATGGGTATATACCAGTCAGAACAGTATTAGAACTGACATCATAGAAGAAAATAAGGTATATTTGCTCTTTAACCTCAAACCATCAGTGTAAGTTTTATTTCTCTGGCAGTATGAGACAAAGTCGTACACACATGAAAAATTCACAATCACATTGCTGCATTTCCCTATTTAAAAGGTTGTCATCACAATTACAGAGGCATCCTCAATTACTCTGTACTACCTCGTGTAGTATTTAGGAGGAATAAGGGGAAAGGCAAGACTTCAGAGTTTGACTCTCTAGAGTTTAACCTTGGACAAATTTATACTCTCACTAATTTTACCGCAAACTAATTTTGAAAGCTGTTTTCCTATTCTAATAAAATGGGGAAAAAAAAAGTTATTGAACCCTTTAGAGTCTGTTCTAGCAATAGCATAGGGTAAGTTTGGGGTTCTTCTAACATTGATGTTTTAATGGACTTCCTTACCAACTTTTCCAATGGATTTAGATCCATTTTTAAATGAGAAATCAACAGGATTAGAATACCCTTTGAGAAACCATCTGAAAGCAGGAAAAGAAATTGAAGTTAGTGTACAGAACACTTCACTAGATGTTGTGACAATAACAATGATATTTAAAATTCATATGGAAACTGATGTATCCCTCCCACAATTAGCTTTCAATTTCAGTACTGCTCATACACGTCAGACACAGTTATGTTTTGATTAATATTAGTAGTAAAAGCACTGCTATTTCAGGAAAACAAACTGAACTGAGAAAGTCATTCTATTTGTCCCTGCCCCAGGTCAACAGAAAAAAATCCCAGTTTTTAAGTACTAAGAGCACCAAGAACTAACGATCTTCTGGTGATTCCTGAAGTGAGTCTTTTAACATAATTTTAGTTGTGAGCTTGAGAAATGCATTGAGAAGCTGGATGAACATCAATATGAACTTGAGAAACAACATTGAGAAGGTAGATGGGTCCTGTCAATAATGTTGACTAAAAACACTGCTAGCCTGCTATAATTCACATTTATAAGCATCTCACTTGTTACCACCCATATTTCCAAGCATCCTGAAAATTGAAAATTTTTATTTTGTGTTACTCTAAGAATGTTTCATAGATTTTATGTCAGACCCAGGAAAAAAAACCAAAACCAATATGTAACTCAAAAGATGGCAGACCAACTCTAAATGAAGCTCTGCAGGCATCTGGATGAATTTCAGTTGTGTGAAAGGAAGGGCATATTTTTATGAGTGTTAGTTAAGATGGATGTTCCACAGCAGGTTACCCTGTAGAGGCATCTCTAAGCTGGACTTGTGTTCACATGAATCAGATGCATAAGAGGTAGCTGAAGTCAGGTACCTACTGATGGAAAGGCTCCAAAGGCTCCAGAGAAGCATTAGACAGCATGGGCATGTCACTATCCACAGATCCACCTGTTACATCTTCAGCAAAAGCCCCAGTCTCAAAATAAGTTATTTCATTGGCTGTAACCATCATCTTTCTTATTGCATTGTCAGGACATAAAACAAAAAAAGATCCTAAAATGAAAGCAGTTCAGCAGATGTCATTTTGTGTAATGTTTTAGTGTCATATAAGCTCTAAAACTGGCTTCAAGAGCATTAGTAATATTCATTTAAAAATTGAAAATCCAATCTTTTTGAAGAATTTTCTTACCAATTGTCAGATATTCATATATTTCTGTCTAGTGTCTCTTTCAGTAAAAAGAAAAAAAATGCAGAGATGAGGGCTTAAGTGAAGCACAGAGCCCTCTGCTGCAATTCTGCATACTCCTATTGCAGCAATAAATGATCCATCTATCCTGTCATCCTGTCTCTGGCAGTATGAGCAGGTTATGCTATTTAGGAGATGCACATGAGCCTGGCCACTACTTATAATCCTTCTCCTGCACATCTCCAGAATCTGCAGTAATATTAAGCAAGTTGCAATGTATATCACTCCCTAATCCTTCTGGTATCCATTTATGCACCAGCTGCACATGAATTTCTTCAATCCCTTCATTATCTCACTGAACCTAATACCTACCTGTATTTGTTCTTTTCTTTTCTCTTTACAATGTGCATTTGGAGTGAGTAAACTTCAGCTTAATTAAGTATTTGAGTATGTCTTGATATCTGAGTTGGGGATTTTAAAGGAAGGTGCTTCCCTGAAGTTATCCTTAGCACTCTTACTTACCTTCCTGTACTAGCAGACCTCTGTACATCAAATCTAATGATTTCTCATTTATACAAACTTCAATGCCTGTATCTTCCGCCTCTTGGGAATATAGCCAGAAAGACTGATCTAGGAATAAATTCTCCATGCAATGATTTATAAAACCTAGGGAAAAGAAAATCCAATTTGTTTTCTTTGCAATTTAACAGTATTACACAAAAATATAAACTTTCAGAGAGTTAGAGACTACTCCATTATTACTTAATAGAGAGTGTATAAATCACAAAACCGTGTTCAACAAGTTCCCGGAAATTGTGTGCAAACAAATACAAAATAACAAACTGAACTGCTGTATGGTGAAACAGCTTTACCCAGTGAGTGGTAGGTTAGAAACTTCCATATTTCTTCAAAAGTTTTAAATGTCACCACTATTAGATCTTGATCACTGTGAATAGACAGGAATCTGGCAGAAAGCTCCTAAAAATCAAAACCAATATTTTAATTACAATCATACCAGACTTAAGCACAATTTCTCATTAGATAATACTTAGGCTAAAATAGGATGCATTAAGAAGGATTAAAAAAAAAAAACACAGGATTTTATTTGTATGAGATATCTGTTCTTTGACATTCAGCGAGCCAAGTTCTAATCTGAATTTTTTTTTAGCAATTGTATCAGCAATTTCAGTGAGGTTAATTTACAGGGGAAATAAAGACCACACTGAGTGAGACTAAAGGTTTATCTCATTCAGAAATGTCTGTGTACAGTCACGTGTATGATCCCATAGTCAGATGGGTATATATAGGCCGGCATACAGCAGTTCTTCCTTAGAATATCCCTCTCACAGAGTGGTTTACAGCTTGGGAACTGCCTTTGGCAGACGAGTGGGCATTAATATTAAACAGTGGAAAGGAGCTAGTTAGGGGTTTTTTTTTACTTGAAATTTCTCACTTGATCACTGTAAATTTTTGGGTTCTACAACCTCCTGGCATAGATTATCCTCAGAGCTCTGTACACACAAAAAAATGTGTGTGTACATCCTGTGATGCAAATTGGAACCTGCTTCCTGGTATTGTCAGTCTTTATCCAGAAGAGATATTAAAGTTATTTCCAAGTTCACCCTTTTTTGGATTAAAAAAATATACTGAAGTACTAATTTTTCTATTTTTAAAGATGCAGTAGGATATTTTGATCCTCATTTGTATTGGTCCATATTGCTAGACAGCATTAAATTACACTTTTAACAAAGATAAGCAATGATCATAGTAAATGGTAAGATAGATTTTAAGTAACTCCATAAAAGCTAAAAGGGACAACTGCATAAACCTGCAAATAAGTGAAAGAAAAACACATTTGGACGGATTCTAGACAGAGAGAGGTAATACACTGTCTGGTTGCACTCCAGTTTGTAGCTTAAAAACAAACAACATCATTGGGCTCTCCAATGATGCTGGCTATTGCCTTTCAGGGAAATGCAAAGAACTGTAGTAATTTATGAGACAAGTACCTGAATCACTATCTCAGAGAATAAATCAAATATAAAGCTAACAGGTACAATGCTACTGTATCATTTCCCAGCATTATACCCTTGCTCCCATCACATCAAAATTGAAATGCAGCTCGAAACAACTGAAGGACTGATCAAGAAACTGATTCTAACTCAAGGCAGCAGGGAGGAAATTGTCCCTCAGACTTTTTCTCTAATCTGAGTAAGATGGAGGTAATCCACTGATTTTATGACTGTTACAGCACAATTTAAAAATATCTCTGAATTAATTCTGTTTAACTTCTATATTTTCAATTCACACAATCTGAACAGACTAAAATATAGAAGTCCAACCTAGTCTTCTTCAGCAGGCATGTCTTATCACTGCTTTGATCTTCTGCACGCACCTTTCTACACTAGATTACATATTAATGAGACCCTGAAATCTATTAATAAATTGCCAACACATGGTAAAGTATGTCAGCCTCAGGGGTTTCATGCACTGCTGAATATCAAAACAGCATTCTAAGGAAACTTATCATTATCAATCTGGTTTCCTTCAAAGTCTTTTCCAGTCTGTTTCTAATAAGGCCACAAATCTAGTCTATTTGTTTGCTCTTTTCCTTTGCCTCCTGATCCCATCTTCCTTCCCCCATCTCCCTCTAAACCCAATCCAGAGTGGAGCAGCAAGAATTCAGAATGTTTGCACAGCCACAGTTTGTCAGCAGCCTGGTGGTGGGGTGGTCACAATGTATGAAAGGAAAATGGTGTAGAAAAATACATGTCTGAGGCAGTCAAAGCCATAATTAATTGAGATTTCAGTACTTTGGGTTGCTAGTGAAGAAGGTTGGAACCCATGGCACAGATGGAAAAAAAAAAAAAAAAAGACACGCTAGAAGTCAAATTGTGTAACTCTGATTTTCTTTTTTTCCAAGGGGGTGGAGAAGACTAACCTCCATTCAAAGCAAACCTCATTGGTTGTAGAGGACAGGTTTCCCTTACACAAACAAATTAAAATAGTAATAAAATTTGGCCAATGCTTGTATGCTATTTAAAGTTATGGCCATTTAGCCCTAGGAAGTCCATTATTTAGGTTGTTCTCCTTCAGACTTCCTCTTTGGCTTAGCAGTGAGCTTCCCAGGAAATTAGCATGCCAAATGACTCCAAGCGTCTAGAAACTGAAGTGATGAGTCAATACAAGGGCAAATTAAAATAAATCAAAACCCCATTATTTCTTTTGATGTAAATCAAAGCAGAAAATATTTAAAATAAACCTCTTCAATGTCTTATTAAGCTGGGTTTATTTATTTTATGACAGTTTGGTGTTCCAGCCTTTTTCAACGATTCAGTATTTCTAAAATCCCTAAATGTTCTTGGGCTCCAGGAAACTGGTCACTCAAATTCAAGCACCCAGCATGGAGATGGAAATAGGACCCAAATATCTTGCAGGCTATTTCAGCAGCACAGGGTGTATTATCTGAATAAATAAACAAATTTCCACACAATTGACTTACACTGAAAACTGTCATCACCTCCTTGCTGTCATTTTCCAGAAGCCGGAGCTGCCCTCTGAGCTGATTTTGGAGCCTGGGATCAGGACATCCACTCTTTCTTTTTACCATTGTTAACTTCAAGGAGATATCTGAAGGAAGATGTCCATTTTCAGTACTAGAAGCTTTGTGAATCAGCTTTGGAGAACCAGAAAATCTCTCAAAATCATAGAATACACATTAAGATATATTTTTTTCTGCTTCATAAAGAGGCATGAAGAAGATTGATCTACTGCATGTTTCTTTTACATTTTTATTATCCTGTAGACATAGCAGCCTAGCATGAAACAATTTTGGGAGACAACTGATACTTACGGATGGAGAAGGAATAAAAGAAGAAAAAAATTAATTTTTCAAATTAGACAGCTCTGGACATTGCAAACATGCCCAGATTTCCAAATATTCCATGCACATTAAAAATCAAAGCAATCAGATCCTGACATCACAAAAAAAAAAAAAA
>VXAC01014637.1:599459-619388 GCA_013399225.1 Rhipidura dahli
AAAAAAAAAAAAAAAAAAAGGCAAGCAATGAGAAAAGCAGTGTATTGTAAAAATAGGATGGGAAAAAATGTCTTACCAGTTGGAAAATTCTCTGCCTGACTGGGAAGGGTCCTTGAACTGACATTCATGCATTTTTCACTTGGAGAATACTCTATTACAATAAATGAAAGGAATGGTTATGTGCCTTTTCCAAGTCATATAAATCACACTGAAAAAAAACCCAACAAAACACTCCATGCTTTCAAAGCATTTGATGCAGCAGATAATTACTAGGAGAAAATAACTATTTTCTCCCCTTCCTGCTATATAATTCCCAAACCCCACAAAAAGTACCTGCAGAACATTTCTTTCCTCCTGGGCTGGAGGGGGAAGTTAAACCTTGATTTCATCACTTTGATGTGAAATTTTGAGGTGATGGAGAATTGGTGGAAAGACAGGTTCTCAGGAAACAGAATTCTTATTTGGGAGGGAGCAAGGGTCAGACTTCATTTTCTCTTCCGCTGCTCCTATACTGAAAATGGCCCCCACTGATGCTTCAGTGGTATAAACTGCTGTGTCTTGTACCAATTCACGCCTGGGGGAAAATAACCCTTCTCTTTTTTTTTGTTACAAGTGTAACACTTGGGAGGGGGTACTGAAAAATCAAGTGATTTGAAGTTTCAGAAAAATAACACAAGCAAGATACGTTTTATATTAATCGCAATCTGCTTTTTTCTTTTAGCCTATATTTCTTCCTGTACTTCTGGGAATGATATATTTTCATGCTCATAAAACACCCACTGCAACCACTTTCATTCTCTTGAGGCTCCCTGGGCAAGTACCAGTGAAGATAAGGCTTCATATTTCTAAGAGTAAAAGTGGGAGAAACAGATCTTTCATTTTTAGAAGAAAATTTCTGTGGCAATTCTCATGTATCCCAAGACATTATCCTGTGAAATTCTGCTTTTAAGAAAAAAACCCTGTAATATAGCAGGGCATGGTAATTTCCAAGTCTCTTGCATCTTCCCTCAAGTGCATCTATGAATGTTACATGAACAAAGTCATGCAAATAAATAAGGATACATAAAACAGTTTTATGTTTTATGTATCCTTATTTACATACCTCCCAAAGAAAGGAATCAAGCATTAAAAACATTGTCTTTAAAGTTTATTTCTAGCATATATTCAAATTAGAAATTGAAATTCCCAAACACTTCAGTTTTGTAGGGTTTTGGTTGGGTGTTTGACAGAAGCATTGGGGTTGGAGTTTTATTTATTTTCTGGATATGGACTATATGATGCTTGTTTTTAAATAGAAATTTGATAGTAAGCTCACTGCAGTGCAGGCTGACTGTGTTTAGGAAACATTCTATATTAAGTTCCCCAGAGCTTCTGGGACCATACTTACCTGTAGTTCTGTTTTTTCTGGTTTTAGTCAGGATTACAAACACAGAAGTTGTCAAAACTTTGACAACATGTTACCAATCATTTTGATAATCATTTAGTAGTTGACAAGGACAATAAATTAGCATATGTTTTTGATATGTGAACTTGCCATCACTATAATTTTGATATTTCCAGCTATAACTTTCCTTGAAAGGTAGTTATCAAGACAATATCATCCATTTCTGTGACTTTTAGGAAAATTCAAAGGCTATGAGAAAGCATTTTAATTACTCATCAGAGTTCATTTTAAAATAATATATTGAGTAAAAGGGTAAGAGATACTATAAATACATTTTCTATATATTTAAACTGTTTAAAGAACTCTAATTAGGTTCAAAAACTTAATATGAACTCCTACTTAGTGGAATGGCTTGCATACTTCCTGGAAAACTAAAAAGCAACTTTATACTGCCCTGGGATGCTTGTACCTGGTCTTTGATGTCAGAAGTGTTGTGAACAGAAAAACATTGTGCAGGTCACAGGACATATACTTTTAAATGAAATAGTTTTTGTCCATGACTGTTAGAAGTATTTTCACATTCAGAAAGCTCTTGAGCCTAGTGTAAAGTAAGCCACCTACCTATGTCACTCCATACCTCCACCCAAAAGGTACCTCTGACTTGCATGTTTTTACTGCATGAATTACATTTCTATTTGTACAAAGATAGTACTACACCTCTGATTAAAAAAGGAACTAAAAATATTAAAACAGAAACATGCGATTTAACTTGGCTTCTGAATCTTACATATATAGCAAAAATTGCTAGACAAAGAGTTTATATTTCAGTACTCTGGCTCTTGGGTTCTAGTAATTTTCATCTCTTCTTATCTTATGAAAAGATAATCCATTTGTTTGCCCTAAGTGAATTTCAGTGTAGTTTGTTCAATTGTCCAATCTATGCAGTGTTTCTAAGGGGGAAACATAGCTGCTTGTTGTACTTCAAAAAAAGCCCGTCTGGATTCTGTGATTCTGTGAAAAACACAGTTCTCAGCTTGGGCACCATTCACAGAACAGTAATTCAGGCACAAAGAGAAGCTGGGAGCAGAGGCACCAGGATATATTGTTTGAGGTCTTTCTTACCCATTTGCTCCTGCAATGCGCCCATCCCGACTCTGTCCCTGACAGCACTGATGGCAGCACTGCTCTCCACATGTTTGCAGTCACAGCTGCACATTGCCTGCTCTGCTTCTTCCCTCTCCAAGTTCCTGTCTTGCTCTCCCTCCAGAGCAGGGAGGATGGTGTTAGTGCTGAGCATGGATGTGCCACCTGCCACTGCCAAACTCTCCATAATTTGAAGTTCCTCACAGTGATCCAATTAACATCATCAACAACCTGGAGGGGGGGAAAAAAGATCAATATCTTGTTTTTAAAAAGCATCAGAAAATATGAACACATTCAAGAGCTGTCCCTCTCCTGCAGGAGTTATTTTTAATTGTAATATGGATTAAAGAATTTGCTATAGGCCTGTTTCAGAGGAACTGTTGCATAACACCCAAATTTATCCCAGAAAAAGCTCCTGCAATGAGGTGGCATCACTGCTTTAGCAACAAAGCAATAGACTTGGCTAACAGCAACAATCCAAGGCCTCAAGTGAAATGTACTTGTGCCCACTGCTAATTATCCATTCTTGGCCAGCTATAAAGCAGAGCCTCCAAGGGATAACATCATTCACATTAACAGAGGAATTGCAGGGGAAAAACATTTTCTAAAGGTAGCAAGAATGGAATCAGTACTGCATGCTGAATTCAAACAGCAAAGAAAGTTTATACAAATTCAGCTAAAGAATGAATCCCCCACAGGATCCCACAGTGCAGGAAGGCTGGCATGCAAGGATCCAACTATTATTTTGCAGCAAAGCAGAAAATTTAAGCTCTACTGAAGCTAGAGGCTGAGTCTGGCAGGACGAACCCATTTGGCATGATCAGGAAGAAGGAACAGGAATGGAAGTAGAGCAAAAGTAGTTGCAAGCTTCACTGCTCCCTCCAGTCACTAGGTGAGACATCCTGCAATCCCATTTCTTGGGCATAAGCTACCTCAGCATCAGAAGGGTGCAGCCAGACCACCACCCAAGGCATCCACAAAGGGCATGGCTCACAGAGCCAGCACATTCCCACTGACATTTACACCCTTTTCCTCAATGGCTTTCATGTGTCTCTGAGGAATTTCATAAAGCCACAGGATAGATTTTGCTTTAGTCCTGTCATTTGAATTTAATCTGAATTCCTCTGTGTTTACTCTGGCCATACTCATTTATGAGCTATATTCATGATGAGTGTGCTAGCTTGCAATCTCCATAAAATTTCATCTCTTATATGTTTTCCAGCAGAAACTGGTTAAATCTGAAGCTGTAGATGAAAGATGTACTTCTGCTCTGCTAAAGCCTCAGCCTAGTGCCTGGTCACTGAGCATCCCCTAATGATCTGCCTTTAGTCTGGTCAAGAGATGTCTCACTTCTCCATTTACCATGCAGTGGGGTGTCCCAAAGCACATGGTTCTGGCTTTTTCCTTCACAGTCCTGCCTTCCAACACTTTTTGCTCTCCAAGCTTCACATCATAGATCCTTAAACCTGAGCAAGCCAAGTACCAATGTGAACAGCAGAGGAGCTGCCAGCAGCCTGCCAGGGGAGGCAGGTACCTGGGACCAGGCAGAATCTGTCTGCACAACTTTCAAACTCTTTTACGGCCACTGAAACCTTTACCCCTAATGAGCACTTCTTGAGAAAACAGTAAACTACACATAGACAGAGGCAAGTTAGCAATTATTGAAAATTAATGAAGTATAGTTACAGGTTGTATGACCAGCTCAGAGCATTAAATCATAACCCTATCTACCACAAGTTAATGAAATATGAAGAAACCTAGGCTGGATTTTGCTTTAATGTTTTCATTGGCTCGTTTTGCTATTTATTCAAAAGTGCCCATAAGAGTGCTGAGGCTGATTTTCAAAAGGGGCTTTTGATGCTGCATCACAGTTCTCCATATGAAGCAATGTGTAAAAATTCATATATACACCTACGAAACACAGTTAGCAACTCAAACACAAGTAACTTTTATGCCTTCTCTCAAAAAAGAACATTTTCACTAACATGTTTGGCTGACACTGAAAAACTGCCTATCAGACTTGGTGACCTAGTTATAAATGATTAAAAATACAGGCCTGCCAGAGGCCAAACTCACTTTGCCAGGGATATGTTTTTCCATTTATACAACTGATCTTTTCCTTGAAGTAATGACAGTAGCTAACACCATCCTTTTCATTACTGTACCAGGATTATATGTAATGCATTCCCACATTCACACTTAAATACTTTTTTGTGTGTATTTTGTAAATACAAGTATCTCCTATTGACAAAGATGTAGATAATTTGGTATTAATGATAATTTAATTCCAAAGCTGGTTGTTTAAATTATATTATCCTATGAATCTAAAGCCAGTTGTTATTTTTAGATCAGGATTACCCTTAATCCCAGAAATGAAATTCAGTGTTCAGATTATTAATTTTTTTCATAAACTCCTATCCACAAGCAAAAATATCATCCTACACAAAATTTAGGAAAACAAATATACTCTGACTTGAATTATTAGAATCCAATTGAATTGGAGAAGAGAGACTGATACATTTTTCATGCCTTCTTCATCAGTTTATGCTGGTAAGGGTAACATATATGCAGGTCTGTGAATGAACTTAGAAAACTTGGTGCTGCAAGAGCAAGTAGGACATCTGAACAAATCAAAATGGATATAATCTGTTTAAGAAGATTCAGTCACATTATCCCAGAGCCTAAACCAGGGGGAATAAAATCAGAATGAGTGAAAGAAAAGCAAAACAGTTACGTTTTTATGTATGTTTTCTCTTGGTTCTTCCAAGATGCACAGAAGAAAAACTCAAATCTCAAACTTTTTTATGTTCATTTTAATGTTATTTTTAGTCATGTTCTCCTCTACAGATTCCTCTCCCATTTTCAATGTTTGCCTGAACTACCAAAAGTGGCTTTGTTTAAGTACTGAGAACAAGATAGGAAACTTTACTGTAGCTAGGCCCCTTGTATGCCTAGGCCCTTTTGAATGTTTATCTGGCATCTAAATGTATCTTAAGTAACAAAAATTGGGTCCCACGTGACGAAGATTTCATAGAAATTTACACCACATCTCTGTACTTTTATTATTTGCCTTTAACTATCATGTAGGTACCCCAAGAAGTAAAACTCTAACATATAAGCTGTGCCACAGTATAATTATCCTATTTATTATGCAGGTGCTTTCTCAATAATTAAACTGTCCCAGCACAAATTAAAGCAAATTTAATGGTAGAAAACCAGAGAAATATATTCATCCAATATAAAACAGGTTTAGAGAATATTGCAGTGCAGTGCTTGAATCACACTCATTATTAAAGATTTTTTTATAAACTGAGTAAGTATCATGGTAAATTAGCAACTAACCATTTTTTGATAGCAACAAATACTAGTTTAGGCTTTTCAAAATTAAAGATATAGCACTCACCATGTAAAGTCTGTCTTCTATAACTAGTTCTTACAATCTACATTTATGTGCAGATTATGTGTACTGACTAAGCATTTTATTTATAGGTTAGGTAAAATTATTTTTCTCATGCTCTTTGAGGCTTGACCAAAATATCCTATTTGGTGCAGGATGTTGGCCATAGGCCTTAATAATCTTCCTGTTTTTCTGAACCCAGAGCCAACCTCTACTCAAAAGCCATGCAGGCAATGTTTGGTACTCCCCACTGCTCAGGGGGACCCTCAGTTTGTGAGGCAGCAGAGGGAGTAGGGAGAGGCAGACACTGGGCAGCTCAAAACCTGGGGTGCTGCTGGGAGCACTGGTGTCCTCCCTCCCTGTGGCCCAAGCTCTCTGGACACTGGGAGTGTCCAGTGGCTCTGTGTGCTGTCCCACAGCCCTGGCCAGGCTTGTGAGGCTCAGAAGGTCACTGCACCTTCCCTGCTCCTTCTCAGGGCAGGAAGGGTCTGCATCCAACAGCTGTTGAACAGCAGGTGGAAATGAGACACTATTTTTCCTTCTGGAAGTTAAACAGAATAAGTCCTTTATCATGCTTTTCTGTGTGTTGCTGCTTCCCTTCCTGAGTGTTTTCAAAGCCCAGCTAAGCAGAAAAAAAACCATATAACTTGAGATTTTCCATGTAGGCTGAGGGTTGTTTTTTCTCCCCTGCCCTTCGTTATTATTTTAAGAGGTATATAGGCAGGAACACTCTCTCCCACCAATGCATTCCCATTTAAAGAAGAAAACCAATAACATTCACTGAACCAGATTTTCTCTCTCCCTCTAAAGGTATATTTCTGAGACTAAGACCCAGTATATAAAAATGGGCTTTATTCAAAATAATTTCCTAAAACCTGTATGCAATACAATTTCTTTCATTCATCATCTTCCCTCTAGGAGCCTCAGGACAGTGTACGAATGACTTACTAAAGACCTCAGTCTTGCAACTATACTGTCCTAAGAGAATCTAGGTCATTTTCCCAAACTGATACTAGAGTAGTTATTTTATTCCTTCTTCCAAATTTCAATCAACATTTCACATCTTAGGTATTAGGCTATAAACATCTTAAAGCCAAGATCATTATAAACTTTATCCTCAGAGAGTAAATCATAGGCATGAATATAAGAGGGAAAAAAAAATCCATATTAGGATCTGTAGAGGCAACACTTAATTTTTATGTATTACACAGAAAGATAAAGCAAATCTATAATCATGGTAAACAAACTTAGGAATCTGAGTACTTTCCAAAAATGGAAGACCAGCTCCTTTATCACTGAAGTAACTTCAGGTTAGTTAGCAATTCTCAGTAAACAATGTTGCAAGCAGTATCATTGTTCACAGATGGTCTACAAAGAAAAAAGCCCCAGCAAGCTTCTGAGATGCCACAGATTCCTTTAAAAGCTTTAACCCTCTCTTATGATCAATTTTCTTTATATCTCAGTAGACTTGAAATATATTTTCCATTCTCAACACTGCTCTGAAAGCACCGTAAGTCCAAAATTCCAAAGTTTAGATATGGAAAATTGGAGACAAAAATCCACAATCTCATAATTGCTTAAAAATAAGCATAAATTCTAAGGGTGCTTTAAAATAAAAGACAGATCACTGTGAGAAAATTATAAAAGGCATCTGTGAATCTCAGTACTTCATTCCAAATGCTAGATGTAACAGAATTTGGCCTGTGGCAGCTAATGCAGAGGAATAAAGTGGGAGCTGTTGCTACTGAATTGCAGCTCAGCTCACACAATACTACCTAGAAGAGGAAAACAGAGCAGCACAGAAATCCCAGCAGGTTCTCCTAAATGTGGCAGATCACATTTACACATTTTCCTGTCATTTCATTCTGGACACACCAAAGAACAGAACAAAACCGAAATTACCCTGTTTAACTGGCTGCAATTCTAGCACATTGACAATAATCCTGCAGTTGAATAGCAGATCACAGATACCTGAAATAGAGCAAAAGAGGGAGATGCAGACATGGAGCACAGGACTTCTCCTACCTTTTCCAGGTCTGATCCACTATAACATGCTGGTAAAGAGCAGGCAGATCCCTGCCTTCCTCAGCTCTGATCAAAACTGGCTCCAGCACAGCTCTTCCTGTTTGACTTTCTTATCTTTCCTGTTGATTGCACAGCCTGGCTTGGATGTGGCAAGTACAAAAAGTTGTCTATTAACCAATACTGTTAATTCCAAAACTTATATTTTCTTTTTTTTTTTAAGAAAGAAACATTCCTGAGCATGGAGTTGAGCTACTAAAGTTCATTATGCAAAGCAGAAATGTATCAAGTGTCCAGGAAGATTCCTTCACACACTCTAGCTTTTCAAAGCAATAATTCAGTATGGCATTTTGCATCGGTGGCTAAAGGGCTCCAAGGGACACATCCAGGCCATGGTGTTAAAAAACATTGTTCAGAAAAAAAGGAACAAACAGTCCTTCAGATAAAGTATAGGGCTTTGTCACCCCTTTGCTTTTGATTGCAAAATTAGATTTCTTGTTATCATTCCAGCTGCCAAAAAAACTGATGAAAAATTGTTTGACAAAAAAATTACACCAATATGCTCAGGTTTAAATTGCAGAAGAGTATTATTTAGGAGATCAATCTCACACTATGAAGTGTTAAATATCAGTTTGGGGAGTTGAACAAGACTGTTGCACACAGAGTTTACCTACTGTATAAGAAGGCTGATCCATGTACCACATCCTAAATGATCAACAAAACCTGTGGGGTTTCAGGTGATGGGCTATCCCCACTGCACTGCTGCCCTCCTACAGCTCTTGCCAGCAGGAGAACCAAAACCAGAGCCTTCAGATGCCTTTGAGACCTTAGTTATGACTCCTGCCAATCCATCTCAATGAACATGCACTTAAGAGGTGTTTTTAAACATTAGAATTTAGGTATTAATTATAAACCATACTCTCATTTACCTTACTTCATCCCATCACACCATGTAAACATGAATTATAAATGCTACTTCACACTGATCAGCCAATCTGCTCCTGCAGTGTGCTTGGGAACTCTCCATTTCCCCAGAAATTATAAAGTTGGAAGGAACTCAAGTGATTGTGTAAATCACAACCAACCAATCATCCCAGAGGGAATTAATTTGATATTACACTATAACGCAGTACACAAAGCCACTTCAGGAGCAATTACTTTATGAAGTAACTATGCCAACAGCATGAAATACCACATTTCTGTCACCACTCTACTGACTAAGTTTCCATGAGGTTCATGAATGTCTAAGTCTTTTCATGACATTTATTTTTATATGTATATTTAAAGATAATATTTGGTTACATTTTATAACACCAGTTCTTCACTGGTATTCCTCTTTTTTTTATGTGATTCAAAGTTTTGTAAAAAACACCGAAGAGTTATCTAAGCCTATATTTTCCCCGGTGGACAATAATCTTTCAGTCTCTATTTCTGGGTCCCAATCATTGTAGATTCTACTACTGGTTAGTGTGTCCCTAAAATCTCAAAAGATACAACTGATTTTTATTTTAGAGCACGGAAATTAGGAGAGATGCAACTCACTTCAAGAAACACATAACAAAATAGCACTAACTGAACTCTAGGCTTCTTAGCTCCCTTTTCCATACCTGCTTAGGATCATAAAATAGCTTGGGTTGGAAGGGACCTTTAAAAGTCATCTAATCCAACTAGTCCCTGCAATCTTCAACTAGATCAGAAATCCTCAGCTTTCTCTATGATTTTACTCTGAAGTAATGCTCCATGGTATTTCATCACAACACAACCAGGATTTCAATTCTTGGTGGTGTATTGGGACATGTAGTTTAGGTGGAAAAAAGGAAATTTTCCACTTTAAGATAATGACATCAGAACCCTAGACTTCCTGTTGTCTTACTGGAACAGCACTAATCTGCATTACAAAAATCTAAGTGAATAACCTTATTGGGCAGCTGCTCTCATAAAATAACTAACTCCAGAGACCAACATATTGCAGCAAACAGGAAAAAAAAACCAGAGGTAGCACAGATAGGTTTCCATATTAGTAATCACATCTCTCATACTACTACTATTTTAATTACTATGAATTGTGCTACCTGTTTCATGTTTCCTTTTGCTAAAAAAAGGCTTCTAAGTTGTTTCTTCTGGTCAGTTCTTTAACCAATAAAATTACATGAAGACTTAATGGCCCTGTTTATGTTGGGTTGTCCTCGGTCTCTTCAGCATTATTAAAAGAAGCTGACAGGAGGCTGGGGAGCACACCGGGTGCTGATACAAGACACTTCCTCTAATTGTCTCTCTCAGGCATTGCTTTTCATCATCCTGTTTGTCTGCCCTTCTGCAGCTGCATGTTTGTGTAACCATTTTTCACTTCAGCAGCTTGTTTTAGGGAAAACAACATATTTAATTGTTAAGGCTGACTTATACTTTCCAGTATAATTATTATTCCATCCCAGTCAGGGAAACACCTATGAAGGAACAGTCCACTGCCAAAGGGACTAATGCTAACTTGTAAAAACATTGAAGCATCACTCATTTGATTATTCATTGGTAACTGACAGAAATAGCAGTTTTAGGTGAGACAGGGTCTTCCTACACATTTTGCTAAATTCCTGTCTAATCTCTTTCCTCCCAAGTCCAATAAATATTTACAAGCTTATTTCCTCTTGCTGGAACCAATCATAAAAAGATCCTCTTTGTTCCATGTTTATAGAGAGAATTAGCATTCTCCACTATTTACAGCTAGTACGACAAATTTGAAATCACACAAGATACCGACTACTTTCTTGGCTAAATTAGTTTAGTTGGTTATATTATATATAAATAAACTAGCTCTATTGGTTCCTCTTTCACCTAGTAATTGATGTACACCTACTTTAAAAGAAATGTAATCTAATACAATCTATACTGCAAAGTACACAAAGAAATATCAATTGAGCCCTAGATGTGAAAAACATTCAGCTTGAAGTACTAACTCACAGAAGTAACATTTTAGCAATTTTTCCCAATTATTATAATCCTAGCCAGATTATCAGCACACATGGATATTACTTGTGTTATGTTCACGCTATGATTACACAGAATTCCACAGAAATAGGTTCAGCCATATGTTTCCTTTTGATTAGCATGTTATCTCTCCACAGCAACTGCATACAGAACAAGCTGAAGTGCTTTCTTCTGGTCTCCTGTCATCTTTGCATTTGTTTGCTCGAAACCCAGATAGTTTTACTTCCCCACAGGTCTTCAAAAAACAGCACCCCAGCTCCATGGCCAGGTTCAGAAAGGAAAAACAGAAAATATGAAAAGAAAAATATACTGCCATCCATGTGTATGGAAATGCTGTCGCCCTGTAGTCTACAGAAGAATGCTGAATCAGAACACCCAGCTGTTTCACCACTTACACAGTTCCCAAGCTGTTTACACAGCCCTCTACACTGGTTTGCTTACCATTACCAAATGCTAATGATAGATGTTCCTGAGCTTGTTATTCCCCAGCACAAGCAAGACCATGGTACACACACCTGGCAGAGCTTCCTCCCAAGTTTAGCAGCTCCCAAGAGCCAAAGAGCCACTTTTAACTGCAGACCAAAAAGCCAACATGCTCCTACCAGGGAAGCCCATATTCAAATCTCACCAGGCAAAAAGGGAGCAAGTCATGATTGGATTCACAATTCCATTTCAGCCATGACATGGACCATAGGCCTTCCCACAGCAGAGAAAGAAAAAACTTCTAGAAGAGTCTCATTGGCTCAGAATATAAACTGCAATTATCACTTACCACTTAGTATCATTGATCCTCAGATTAATCATTTCATTCCTGTACTTTCTGACTCAGCAGGATTTATTTTCTGCCTACAGGGATAGCAGCCTCCCCAAATCAAGCACAAACTTTGGAGCTCCATGCAGCACAGAAAGTTTTTATTTCTCAATCACCCCAAACCAAATACACTGAGACAGTTTGTATTCACAAGCTTCAGCATAGGAAATGAGCTTTCCCTATTCTTCTTTCACCTTGCAAGTGGAATTAAATTCCTCTTATCTACTGGAATTAACAAACCACTTGGCAAATAGAGCCTCTAAAACATCCAAGTATCAAGAAATTAGAAAATATATGTTGACATGGAAACAATGACTCTATTCCTCTACAAACCTCCAGCTATGAAAAAGGGAAAAACAAAATCTATATTCCAGGCACTTAAACTCCCACAGAACATCCTTTTTTTTTTTTTTTAAAAGGCTTTTTTACCCTTGGCAGGCTAAATCCTCACCTTCCACAGCCTTGCAAGGAATTAAAGGAAAACTAGGTACTTCCTTTTATAATTAGGTGAACTGATTTTTAATTAAAGGTTAACTAGTTTCAGCTGCTTCTAGTTTGGAGGGAGAAATATGAGTTTATTCTTAAGGAAATCTTCTTATAGGTAGCCAGGAAATAATTACTTAATCATACATTGAGTAGAGATTATCTATTATTCTGTTCAAATGGATTTGCTATCTCTTTTCTCTCAGAGGATTCTTCACAGAGTCACATGCCCAAGAGACCTTCAAGACCATCTAGTCTCACGTTAAGCATTTAGAAAAGGGCACCACTCAAGGTTTTTTCCGGAATGAGATTTCTCACTGAGGTTGTCACAGCTTTTCTGCTGCCTTTTAAAGCAGAGAAAACTATGTCAGTATATCTAAAACTGTTTATTCTGAGGAGTGGAGTAGAAAGCCACAGCTTCTTGATCTTAAAAAAGAAGGGGGAGGAGCAGCAGCAATGAATATTTAGTTCTGCTTCAATTCCTTCTCCCTTCTGAGGATTTGCATAAATGTGTACTATTTGAAATGTATTTTTATATTTCTACATATTCAAATTCAAATTCTTTACTAGCATGCCAGAACACTTCTGGGATGGATATAAAGACTTTCAAGAAAGAAGGACTTACAGTCCTTAGCCATACACTGAAACACTTAATTTGCAGAACTGAAATGTTACCCATCTGTTTGGTGATTCTGCTTAGTGCTAGAAAGTGCAGGGCCATGGAAATTTATTTATGGGAACTTGAATATATGTGGAATGCAGATATCTCCTGAACTAGTTTTGGCATTGAGAAACTAAATTTTTACTTCCTCAGGCATTCAAAAATTGGAGAAAAGATATTTCAACATGAATGCAATAGAAATGAAGGCTTGCTTCTGCCTCTCCTAATGCTCTGTAGAAGAACATGCCTGAAGGAATATCTGGAAGACCAAAACCAATAGATAGCCACCAGGATAGAAATGATCATAGAATTTCAATTTATCATTCTATAAACTTTGTTCTATTCACTAGGTGCAACTTGGTTTAGCATCAATAGTTTTCCCTTTGATCAAGGTAGTCCAAAATAGTATCTTCCTAGAGTTCAGGATTAGCATCTTCAGCCACCAAAATGTCTACAGTAGAGAAAATCATGTAGTGATAATTTTGGTTTCAACAAATAACTATAAAAGTCTGCCATCATATAAAACTAGCAAAATAATTGGAATTTTTCCAAATTACTGCTGCCCTCTAGTTGAGACCTGAAGAAGGGTTCACATGTCCATTTTTTTTGCAGTTTTATCTGTAGACCTAAGTTATAATTTCTAGTAACAACTTTCCTCTCACATTTATCTTCTTAGACCATTTGGCCACAGGTACTGGAGCTAAGTATATTAAAAGGTGTTTATAAACATAACAAGCACAACACTTTCTGCTTAAGTAACCAGGCTTGTCAGCTTGAGACAGTATTTCTTAGAAGAAGAATAAAATCTTTAAAAGGTGTAGTGCAACCCTCAGTCTTGAGAAATATGATGAAAGATTTTTTTATTTATCAGAGAAAATCTGAGACACAGTGGAACTTTTGTCAATATGGATCTGAAAATCCTGAAAACTCCAGATGTTTCCTGTCTGAAGTTTGGCCTTGGAACCATCTTACAATTCCATTTATGGACCTTTGATTAAATCAGCTGTACTTGCACTGGCCACCACAGACAATAATGATGTCAAGGTATGAATGTGTGGGGGCATGCTATAAAAAGATTCCTACCAAATTTAAGGCTATGCAGCTAAACCCAAAAATTTTAATAAGCATTAACACATTCAGGACTCACTCCATTAAATGCACAGCATGTGTCACGTCCATTAATTATATTCAGTGATATTTTTTCTACTTTTTCCTCCGTTTGAAAAGAAAAGAATTATGTTTTGATTCCTTTTTCTTTCTCCTAGTTGAGATCTGTGCTTATGCTATCCACAGTCCCCACGTAAACTTTTAAGTTCTCCTTTAGGTAGGCTTGGTCCAGGCCTTTTCATACAGACTGGGACCTTCCCCAGTGAAGGGGAAGGCTTTCCCCTGGAAAGCAGGCCACCTTTCTCAGGACAGCTTTGATGCAGCTGAGGACACAGAGAGCAGTATCAGTCACAGCTGCATTTTCCCAGGGCCTGATGTCTCAGGAATGTTCACTGCCACAGTGGGCTGGGAGCTCCTGTAAACTGTCACACATCTGCCCAGGCAAAGCCTCATTTACAGACAGTGCTACATGAGAATATTATCACCTCAGAAGAGTTTATATTCTGCTGGCATAAGGCTGTATTGCATGGGTTTTTTACATAGGAACAGTGTAAGATAAGCAGTGTAGGATAAGGAATGGGAAATCAGCACACATCAGCCTGGGCTGCAAAACAGAGTTAAATTGACTCAGGACCAATGGACTGTAGTATCATCTACTTCAAGGGAGAAGCTGTAGCTTCTCATAAAGAGTAGCTTCCCATGGAGTCACATTTGCAGGGGGACACAATATGCCTAATAAACATTAACTTCTCTGCAACTAAAGGGACCATATTGTGCTTCTTGTTTACTACAGAAAACACAACATTATTTACATGTTTGCTGTCGTAAGTACTGATATCAGTGGTTACACAGACTGTGTAACCTTGCACTAAAATCCTTGCAAGCTTCACCTGCCATTTCCAAATTAAAATTAAATTTTTGCCAATGTTTTTTGTGAGTGCAGTGAGTTTAATATTATTCACGCTTTGTTTTGGCTCTTCCCCAAAGCCTTCTCTTCATTTGTATTTCTGCACATTTCATTGCTGTAACCTCAGAGTTTGTCGTCCCTGTGTAGGAATTCTATACGGATGCTCATCGTTACCTGCTGGACTTCCTGCCATGTGCAGCAGCCTGCAATACTAAAATTTATCTGTTCTAACCAACTTTCCAAAAGCTGACTGCTGACATGAGAGAACACTCCTTGATTGTCTCACTGTAACAAAGATTTCTTTCATCCTCAGCCATTGTTCCCTTTGATGTTATTTCACGCTTTCTGTTTTCAAAGTTTGCCTGGGAGTTTTATTTGACCCACTGATCATAATGCATTTAGGTTTGTAATGGGTAATGGATGTCTAAATTATAGCTGCTGAAGCAGTGTTTATATTCTTCCCATGGTGTGAGAGAAGCTTTGTATAAAAGTTATTACTGACATCTTAGTGCAACTCAGACATCTTAATATAGTGCTATGTTATTATTTCATTGTGGCTGCTTCACACTAATTCATTATTTATAAACACGTGTGCTTCTGGCTCACTGAGTAGCTGGCAGTTTATTCCCATATCCAGAATCTCATTTTAAGATCCCAGTCTGTTACTCTTCTGGGACTTCAGACTTGCCTTATATTTTATTTACTATCAATGTCATTCCAATGCAAAAAACACAGTAAGGTGGTGGAGAGGTAACTGCTGTCACTGGTTGCAAACACAAGTGTGGCTTATTTTGGCAACTGCCCCAGTACCAGTAATTCTGTGATATGGTAGTTTTAATGTCAAAAGGTCGTAACTCGATATGGAATTAGTCGTAAAATTAGAGAAGTTCAAGTCTAGTTATGGGACTGTAACCCAGGCAAAGTAGCCCAGTCCTGAATTCCTAAGAGATATATGACACCAGAAAAATAAAAGTAGAAATGTCTTTAGCACACAGATGTTTAGGGAGATTTCTTCACACAAAAGAGAATCAGTAAAAAGCAAAAGAGGGGTCATGCCAGAATGTCAGGTCAGGTTCTTAATCTTCTGTGAACAAAAGAATTTCTGTTTTTGAATTAATAGGAAAATTACTTATTTCTGTTTATTTAAAGAATGCGTTTTAAGGAAAATTTGTCATTTAAAACATAAGCACTTCAAAATGCATTACTATAAATTGCAAGGTTTCTTTTGTCTTCCAGAAGAAATAATGGCTGTGAAAAAAGAGCAGCTTAGAGGGAAAATCTGCCTTGTAGATTTCAGGCTAAAAAGTAAAAATTACCGAAGAGTCTTAGAAGCTTAAACTCAATTTTCAGGACTATACAGTAGAACTTAGTGGCATGAAATACAGAGCTGCGCAGTGTGATTTAAAAAGCAAGTCTAATTTATGCAATTTTTTCTGATTTTTTTTCCATGAGATATCTATTTAGGACATTTTCAGAAGTGTTTTCACAAGTAATAGCACAGCTGGCACAAACTAAATGTTCTTTCAAGTTTCACTCCAAGTTGCTATTTGACCTGAAAATCTTGTGATACTGTGTCAGCTTTGAACATGAAGCCAAGGGAAAACTTCACCAATTTAAACAGCTGCTTGGATTTGTAGTCTTCTTTAGTCTGGATTAGCATGTAAATTGCTTCCGGCAACTGGATGGGTTTTTTCACAATTTTTTGTTTTATTGTGTTTGTTTGCTGTTGTTGTTTGGGTTTTGGTTGGTTTTGTTTGGGTTGGTTTGTCTTGTTGGGTTTTTTTGGAAGAGACAAAGGTTCTGCTTCATTCCCAGTGCAGATGTTCCAGTTCCTCTCCCTCTCACCGGACCATATATCATTGAGATACTTTTAAAATATGACCCCTCTCATATGGCAATGACCTAAAATACTTTGCAGACAAATAATCAAATAAAAGTAAGAATTTTATTGTCCTGGTTTAAGCTCCACCAAAAAAAAAAAAAAAAAAAAAAAGGCAAAAAAAACAAAACAATGCTTTTACAAGAATTTAGGATGACAATGAGGATGTGAGGGAAGAAACAGGACCCTCAGGTTTGCCAAGTGCCAGTTCAATTCCCAGTAATGACAGGAGTGGTGCAAAGTGTTGACAGGTCAAAGGCTGACTTTTCAGCCTTCTTTGCAGTAGCTGGACAAGCTGATTGCTTTCAAAAATGCAAATCAAGAGATGACTGCGCACTAGCCTGAGACTGGTAACAAGAGACTGAATATTACAGTGCCCCAAAGAGTGTATCTGCCCATTATCAGGATGGATCACTGTCCTGAAAGATTTATTTCCTCTGTAGACTGGGTGCTCAGTTTAAATTGTTTAGTATAAACCTTCTTGCCAACTCTTTCTGGATGGTTTCACTTTGACCATAAAGCCAACAATTCCACCACACTTTTGCCATCAAACCTTTAAAGGCCAGCTTCTCAGTGAAAGAGACAATGTCTTTCTGGGGAGCAAGGATAACAGCAAATCCAGAAGAATTCGGAATAGACTCTCGTGACTACTTTTGCCATAGACCACTCATACACTGAACTGTGACCTCATCCCAAGTCATGCTTGTGTCATCTGTGTCACCCATGATACTAAACTACCTTAAAATGCCATTGAGGCAGGGCTTTTCCTGGATAAGCTTGAAGAAGAACTTTTTCAGACAGCAGACCTTTAAAGTGGTGATTACTCCCTGGTTCATTGGTTGGAGTAATGGGGTCTTAGCAGTGGCAGATTGTGACTTTTCCACTGGGTCATGGGAGCTCTTAATGAAGCTTGTGGCAGGTGGCATTACCCTAAACAAGGAGAATTTGGAAGTCCATGGCCAGTATCTCACAGTGTTGCCTAAGGTCTGGCACCATGTGCACACTTTGAGCATTTGTGTAGTTACCTGGACCTTTCAGTTGTCTCTATGACTTGTGGGAAAAACTTCCAAAAACCTCTTGTGGCCTTGGGGTTCTCACTGCATTTTGTGAATTATGAAAGGCTTTAGCATGCATTCTCCTTTTGCTCTGCCACCCAGAAGAAGGCTCAAACTGTCTCTCAGCAGCCTTCAAGCCCAAGGCAATTTCCTCTTCCTTGCCTCCAACATGGATTGTACACCCACCATGTTTAAGACAAGAGTTCTGTCTAATTTAGCTTTTAAAGCAACACTTACGCATAGCCATAGGGTTACCAACATCACTCAGAGATTGCCTTGAACTCATGGTGATTATTATATGCAAAGACACTTCATGATTAAAACCAAAATTGATGATCAAACAATAAAACTCCAGAACAAATTACAGAAAGTGATAGATAGCAGCAGTTACAAGTCACCCATTTTAAGGAATGACTAACTAGAGTAGGAGTGAAGGATGGAATCTGACAGAGCAGTGTAAATTCATCAGTGACAAAGAGAAAGTGAACAGGGAATTATATGTTTGCTGTCTCTTTTACTACAAGAATGAGCAGGTATCAAGTAAAATAGCAAGCAGCAGGTTCAAAACAACAGCAGATAGCTCTTCACAGCAGACAGTTTGGCTGTGAAGTTCCCTGCACAGGATTCTGTAGTTGTTTGAAGCGTGCATGGGTTCAAGCTACAACTGGACAAGATAACACAAGAAAATAAAAGGTTCTTCAAAACAAGGAACACACATCTGGCACAGGAAATCCCCTCAGCAGATACCCACTGATGGTGGTTGACAGGAATGGGATACTTGTTTGTCTTGTCTGATCCTATGGCTGCTTGGATTGCAGGTCCACGATCTTCCTGAGGCAGTGGTTATGTCTAGGGGCTCCCCATTCATACCAGACAAATGATATAAGAGCCATAAGGTACGGCTACACTTACGCAGGGCCAAGGACCGTGACTCCCTATCAAATTGTGACATGTAAGCACTGCTGCAGAGCTCATCTCACTTCAGTTTCAGGTGTAGGCTGGGAAAGCTGTGTAGGTTTTATGCTTACAACTACTAATTAGGTTATAACTTTTAGACAACTGTCAGTGGAACAGAGAGTAATCAGCAGACTGATATTAATGCAAAGCAAGTCTTCACACCCCTATTTCCTCACGCTGTTACTGTAACCCCAAGCTGCCCTGAGCCCAGTCTGAAATGAGCATCAGAGCAGCTGTGCAGTACAGCACGCTTATGCAACCACACTGGCTGCTTTTGCATTTGTTAAAATACATGGGGATTTTTTTGTAAAAAAACCCACTAATTCTCACAGAAATAAAATATATTTTCAGACTGATTAAATACTGAATAAATCGGTATTTAATAAACTAATTGCTTTAATAATAGTTGTATGCCCTTGTGCTTTCAAAACCAAAGGACCCAAGTGAAAGTTCACCTGATCCAGAAAGCACTGCCTTCCCCTCCTGAACGCCCAGACTTGCTGCCAACACCCTCCGTGCGGTGCAGCGCTGCCTGGAGCCTGGGCTGCGCTGAGAAACAGCAAAAGCATCCTCATCGTCACGGGCGGGCGCTTCGGAGATGTGCCGGAGCACCTGTGCACCTCGCTGCTTTGCTCGGGCATCACACGAGCCGAGTTCAACCGGGACGGGGAAATGCAGAGGGGGATCTCACCCGCAGGGCGAGGGAGGCCGGACGGAGCGGTAGCGGCCGGCAGGTGGGAGCGGGCTGCGGCTCCAGCGAGACCTGGAGGCAAGTTTGCGCGGGGCGGGGGATGCTGCAGCAGCTCTGCCCGCAGAGGCGGCGGGGACGGAGCCACCCCCGGCCGCAGCAAGGCACGGAGGGGGATGTAGTCCTCAGGCGGCGGCGCGGGGCTGCCTACACTTCCCAAGGTGCCGCCGANGAGCGGCCCCTCCTGCGCGCCATGAGCACCGGCACAGGTAGGCA
The DNA here is from genome assembly GCA_013399225.1 of Rhipidura dahli. NCBI lineage: Eukaryota > Metazoa > Chordata > Aves > Passeriformes > Rhipiduridae > Rhipidura > Rhipidura dahli. The sequence continues at coordinate 619,212 of VXAC01014637.1, forward strand.
GGGGGGCGGCCGAGACCCCCGGTGCTTCGGGAGGGACATTCGCCGCTGCCCCGCTCGGGGCCGTCTCGTTGCCACGCGAGGCGCGGGCAGAGGCAGCCGGATAAAAATCGCTAACCTAAAACCACCCGAAAATACGAGAATCTGGGTGTGCGCCTGTGGCGGGGGGGGGGGGCGCAG
>VXAC01014637.1:619430-653294 GCA_013399225.1 Rhipidura dahli
CGGGCGGGAGTGGCTGCGGATCCGCCGCGGTGCGGGTGACGGGACCCTGCGCGGGGACTCCGGCTGAGCCGCCCCCGCCCCGGGCGTCCCCCGCACCCCCGGCCGGAGCCCCGCAGGACGGGCTGGACCGGCCGCGAAGAGGCCGCCGTGGGTCCATCCTCCCGCTGGTACCCTGCGGCTCGGGGGTCTCGCCGCGGCCCCGCGGCCGAGGTGCGGTGAGGGTGGCATCAGCTGGTGCCCCTGCACGCCCAGCATCCCGAGTGAGAGCTCAGCTTCTCAGACGAGGATATCTGGGTTAAAAGTCCGGCCTTTTCTGCTGGCCAAGATGCTGTGGTGATAGAGAAGGTGGATATTGAGGATGTGCCACGGAGCCCAAGCTAGGATTGCCCCCCGGAGGAATACAATTGCCCAGGGCAATACGAAAGTAATTTATCCTGTAATACGTGCAGGATTTGAGAGCTGACTTGAAACCGTATTTTTCAGCGATTCAGCATTCATCTGCGTTGTGTGTTGGCGGGGGGTGCTTAGTTCAGAGCATAGCTGATCACAAAATATTACAGTCCTTAAGGCAAATGCAGGATTGTGCACAGAGGAGAGGGGAAGGGAGGCTTTGGGAGCTGGTTGTGTATTTCGTTTCTGAGGGTAACTGTAGCTGCTAAATATACTCTCTACCACAACAACAGGGAGAGGCTGAATAGCTACAATTATGTGGGGACTCTGTATGTCAACATGCTTAATCATACCACATCCTCGCACCGAGCCAAGTGGGAGCCTGGTGCAAACAGGAGAACGGGCTCCCGGTTAGACACTGAGTGACCTGGGGTCAGGCACCTGCTGCAGATTTCAGCTGAAAACCTAATCTGGCATTTCCTCATGTTTGTTGATGGCGTAAGTGCTTTCCTGTGTGCTGATCGTCCCCGTTCTCACATGGTCTGTTGGTGAAACACGTACTCTGTGGAGTGCCCAGGTCGGGGCAGGTGTGAGCAAAGTAAGCATGTGTTGTACTAGAAATCCTGAGTCTGTTCCCTGTCTTTAAAAAGCATCGAGATGGTTAACAGGGATGGTAACATCTCCTTTGGCACTGATGAAATGCCAGCATCCTTTCCTTGGTCATCTGGCTATAATTTTGAACTGAAGAATATGAAATACTGAAAAATGTTTAAGTTATGTTGTGGTAGAACTGAGGTTGGTAGAAGAAATATTAGAGTCCAAATTTTTATCTCTGTAATATTTTAAACATCAATGAAATAGATTCTAAAGTTATAAACCCAGTAGAAGAGTTGGTGCAGAGGAGACTTGACACAATTCTATCTTAGTAATTGCTCCAAACACTGTGTAAATGAAATAGCAAAAATGAACAGTGCCAAGATAAAAATAACACACTGCCAGAAAAGAGAGTGGAAAAAACCCTTGAGAGTTCTTAGGTCTCATTTGAAAGAATAACTGGCAGTTTTAGGAGTTTTGGTTTTAAGTATAGGGTTAGCTTTGATGTTTCCAGATTTTGATTTTGCATGACTGTGTGGGCTATGTAAACAACTTGCAATCAATTCTCATGATAAATTAAATGTGAGGAGCCCATATCTACTCAGTAAAATCAATGGGAATTTTCCATTAACATTGATGGGGCAAGTATTGTACAACAAATTCAATGCCACAGTTTGTCTAAAATCGCTGTTCCCAAAAGATTTCCACCAAAATTACTATGGAAAGACTTTAATTCAAAGTTTGCTGTTTACTGTAACAGAAAGATATTTCTAGTTCTGCAAAAAAAATGTGGGTGCAGTGGGCTCTTAAAATCAACCCCACACAAGATTCATCGAATTGTCACATGGTTTGGTAATCTAAGAGAAATCCCCAGTATTTCCTTTACTCTTGAAATGGAGCAAACCATTGCGGGTCTGTGTTATTACTCCAGAAACTTTTGTTCAGTCTGTCCCCTCTTGCACCAAGGCAACACATGATTCACTGTCTGTATCACTCTGCTGTGACACTGCCTTGCCCCTTTAACCGTAGGATTTGGCATTAGATATGGAAGGGCTTATATTTGGTAAACATGATGTAGCTTGTAATATATTGATATAGGTAATATAATTTAAAGTGGTTCAGTAGTACATGCATTGAACCATTGTTCTGATGAACAGACTACAGACTCCTGCTGTAATTTTAAATCTAGAAAGCAAATGATCATCTGGTATTTGGTAAGACACAGCTCAGATGCATTATTACATATGTTGTAATTAGATTTTTCCACATATGATTTTCCTTAGCTCCTTCAGTGATCTTGACTGAAAATATTTCTAAGAAAGAGTGTATTCACTGCGTTTTTTACCTGGGAGATTTACATGAAATGGTTGTGCTGTTAGGGTACTAAAGGTACTTTTAAGAGTTTATAACATGGTTTTCAGTCTAATAATTCAGTTCTTTGCCATCTTGAAATCACAGCAAGAAGAACAGAGTAGGTTAAATATTTGAGATTGTGAAAATGAGGTTCTCCTCAATTTCCAGAAATAGGGTAACATGATGTCTACTATTTAAGTGCAAAAAGGGAATCACAGAGCTAATTACATACTAGGTGAATTATCTTAGATTATATTAAATTAAATGTCATGACACAAATTCACGCAGCTATTTAGTCTTTAAACTATTATATTAAAGGGACAATTTGATTGCATGGATCAGAGAACAGCTAATCGAGTGTCACAGCCCAAATGGAGCAGGAATGTGGTGGCTCTGGTTACAAAAGAGGTTACTCAGGTTGGTCACACAGGGTCCAGCTCTGCTTGCAGATGATTAATTCCTTTTCAAAGTTCCCATGCAAGTATGCTGATAAGAATTCTCCCTAGAGACAATAGTTATGATTATTTCAGACTGTGCTATATTTTATACTCAGTTACAGCATTTTACTTTCAGCCTTTCATTCTGAAAACTGGTAAAAAGAACATTTTATTACTAGATAGGAGCACCAGGAGGTCAACTTGCTTTGGAGTTTGCCAGCTAATGAATGTGTTCACCTTATAAGATGCAATCCTTCACATTTCATCATTAAACAAAAGCAGAACTACTTCATTTCATTGCCTTTAAGCCCAGTTTCCCTGAAAAAATAAATAACAATATATATTTCCTGATGGTATTTTCTTCCTCTGAGGTTGAATTGCATAGACTCTATTTAATTTCTTAGACTGTAAAAAACAGGAAGCTGTATCTTGGGTTTCATTAAGTTTTTTGGGGGATTCCTTACAGCTCTTAGGAATATGGTTTCAGCTCAGTGTATCTATCTTTTAAATGGCAGCACGTTCTTGGGTGGTGGAGATATACAGCACAGTTAGGAGAGGATAAAGTAGGTCAGGAGAGATTCTCAGGTGATGGCACACAGCTGGTAACTCCTGGCTGCAGGACATCCTGTCTCCCTGTGGCCTGCACATGCTGCCCGAGTGCTGCAGCACATCTCTGGAAAGCTGGCTAGTTCTGCTCAACAAAACCCAGATATTTGGCTTTCTGAGTGAGGTCTCCTTCTTGCCCATTTCCCTGTTTGCAGTGCAGCACCTGCTCAGGTATCTGCTCACATCTGACTGCCAGTGCAGTACAATGTACAGGAACTATGCTTTCAGTTTTGCTTCTCAGGACATTAATGCTTACGAACTTAATCCCCAGTAATTATCTTTGACATAAAAACATAGAGGGCTAAGAAATGTGAAGAAAGTTGACAAACAAAAGCATGGCTACTGAGGTAGCTTTTCTCTTTCTTCTATTCAGTGGGCTGGCCAACATTCAAGGAGAAGTGAAGAGATCCTGATTTTAGTTTTGTCTGATATGACTAACAATTCCTCCTCTACACTACATAAATTCAGGCTTTAGCAATGGAAATGCCCCTCTCCTGGCTACTCCTAATTGTAAGCTCACTGCTGCATTTTCCAGTCCTGTAGGGGTTTGCTGGTGCCATTAAGTCAGCTTTGGACCTTGGGGTCTCCAACGAAGCATCCAGCACTCACGATAATGAATTAAACATATTTGTGTTAAAAGGACCTGTTCTGCACGGGGCTTTTAGAAGCTGTGCTCTGGAAGTGCCAGGATGAAAGGGGGCCTGGCCAGCAGAGCTGGGTATCTGCAAGCCCAGCATCAGATGGAGGGCAGCACATGGGCCTTGGAGATTACTGGACAATTTGCTGGCTTGCTCTCTGCATCCTTAAATGTAACCTTAAGGCAAACATTTCTGAATTTAGATTATTCCCTGTGTCAAGATCCATTAGCAGCATGTCAAGGTCCATAACTATTATTGTCTAAAACGTTGGAATGTTTTTTTTCACAGCTTACTAGTTGATGTTTGTGCTCTGAAATCTAGATGGAGTATTGTTTTGCATGAAACATGGTTATTTATTTTTCCACTTCAGTCAAGAAATGTGAGATTAATAAAAACTTTGTTCAGTGAATATTTCTGTCTGCTTTAGGAGCTATTTTCCCCCTTTTCTCTGTAAAATCAAATCCTTCTATTGACTTAGTCAAATTGATCATTAACTATACTTTGAAGATTCTCCTGGTCTTATGGAACAAGTTTCTTGATCTGTAGATGAAAGAAAACAAAGTCTAAATGCAGGTGGCCATGAAAAAATACACATTCCTGAATTGCAAGAGATCACTGGTGATTTTTTGAAAATACTTCAGTGTTCTTAACTAAGGGGGGGGGGGGTTTGCTACTCAGAAACTGTTATTTTTGGGTTTAAGTAATGCTGTCATGGTAAAACAGTAACAGATTGCAGTTGCTCCTCATGGTGGATATGAAGAGCAAATGTGTAATCTTGGTTGTTACTGCATAGTAGCTGCTCACAGATACAGCATCCAGTTCCTTAGGAGGTTTTCAAGTTCCTCTTCTGTCAGCTCATTTCTAGCACGAGGCACTATGATACTTCAGAAGAGGATGAAATATGATTCTTCCACTTTCCTTTTACCAAGTTCATTTGAGCTTCAGTGGAGAAAAAAAAAACCAAAACCCTCACCTGTACTGGTTTATGGAGTGAAATAGCTTGATATGGTGTGCAGAAGGGGAGCACTTAGCATACAGTAGTTGTGTTTCTTCAAGTCTGTTTCAGGCTGTGGCAAAGTAAGATTGCATTGCTCTGATACTGTTTGTATGGTAAAATTCATGGGGAAGTAAGAGTTAAAGTTTGATGCGTATCATATGAAGAACAAGCCACAGAACCTGTTCTGCTTAAGTGTCAGGCAAGAGCTCTTGTCACTTTAAAAAATAGGTCATGTACTTCCTTCTCCTCCTAAGTGTATGACTTAGAGATTATATGACACAGGATAAAGGGAATTTCAGAAGTGATTCACAAGGCTTTCAGAAGTTTACTAGTTGATGTCCAAATATATATACTGGTATCTTCTCTGCTGAGCAACTAGGAGTGGGGCTGAATGAACGGGTGGCCTTGTATGCAGGGATTCATTTGGAGAGTTCTTGATCAAATACCACTTTGTTTTTTTCTTGACTTATTTTTACGTTTGTCAAGAGAGCTTACTGAGGTACATTTATAAATGCCAGATTGCTGTAAATTTTCCAGTTTAAAATCATGTGAATGCTCTAGAAGTAATGAAAAATACTTTTAGAATTTCCTTTTTGTTTTTGTCTATTACCTTCATTTGCTTTGCTCTGTTTACAAGTTCTTTCCCTCTCTTCTCCTGTTGGTGTTCTCGGTATTGCAAACTCAGCTGGGACCTTCAAGTCAAACAGGTTTTTCTATTCTTTACCTAGTAAGAGCCCACTGAGGATTTGTGATTGAGTTTAGCTGGGAGGTTTGTCTTTATGGAGTCTTGCAGCATTTGCTGTGGTGTTTCCTGTAGCTTTGCAATGCCAGCAGCACGAAGGTGATTGCTCAGTCACAGTTCTTGGTGCAACACAGATACAGAGGCGCTAATCTTCAAGGTCACATACAATTGTGCACTGATGCCAAGGGAAACCATAGAAATGGCTGTGTTGCCATTATTACCCTTGGTGAGAGGAAGATGGGAATGGAAAGGGGTTTGCAGCCAGGAGCCCTAGCCGGGGCACGAGGAGTCGGGAATAGCTGGGGCTGCCTGTGTCTGTACCGCGAGTGTCTGGCAGCAGCTCCGGCACCTCACCCCTGTGACTCGCACATATGCTCTCTGTTCTGCTGTCTGCTAACCTGGCTGCAAGTCAGCCTCAGGGAGTGCCAATTGCAGGGTTTCTGCCTGTGCTCTGAGCCTCGGTTTGCTCGGCAGCTCCTGCCCTGCTCACACTGAACACAACCCCGTGCTCTGCCACTGGCTTCAGGCAGTGACAGAAGCATTCCTGGGTGCAGGTGATGGGTAAGTAGTGGTGATAAGGGAGGAGAGTTGTTTTGCACTGACCTTTCCATGACTCATAGTGTAACTCAGGTATGATGTTCCCAACCCACTTGGTCAACAAAGTGGACCTACCAGGATCAATGCAGTGAGCGTTTTGGGGGACGCTGCTGCGCGCTTCTCCTGAGAGCGTGGCATGCAGGCAGAGCAGGTGGAGAGGTCTGCTCTTGATCCACCTGGAGAACAGAAGACAGAAGGCAATTGAATTGTGTTTTTCAACCCCCTGATGGGTGGGTGAAGTGGAGATGGAGCCAAACTCCTCTCACAAAGGCACAGAAAAAGGGCAAGAAGCAACATTCAGAAGGGGTAGCAGGAGAAGTTCATGCTGGTTTTAAGGAAAAGTGAAATCCCAGTCAAAGTGCTAGAACCAAGGAGGGTAGGAGAGGGGCTGTGAAATCTTCAGCCTCTGAGATTTTTAAAATTTAATAGGCCAGGTTGCTCCAGCACTTGACAAACTGAAGATTGATCTGCAGTCAGCTGTATCTCTGGGTGTCTGGTCCAAAGTTTTCTGTGGGTATTTGAAACTGTCCTTAACAGCACACAGAGTATCTGCTGTGCTGCTACAGAGATCTACTGACAAATTAATCTTGAATGTTTTATGTGGCCATTTACCAACAAGTCTTCCTGGACATGTTTTGATGGCTCATTCCTGCCTTCTAAAATTGGAGGAAAACTAGTGTCAGCTGCATGTGTGAATATTGGTAAGCTTTCCTTCTGGAGAAGCAGGGTTTATATATCACAAATCTGTTGGACAATTGCCTGAAGATGCAGACCTGTCCTGTGGGTTATGTATGTGCAGCTGCAAAGCCCCTCCTCAACTGGGACAGAGAGTTTGGTGTGAAAATCCGGCTCCCCCACTGCTGAGAATTTGAGAAATTCTATGTATCATCATCCATGGGTGAAATCACTGTGAAGTGCTGTGTTTTTAATATGTTTGAAACCAGGATGTGTATTTATGTGCCTTTTTACAGAATTAGGTGCAAGCATTTTAGCATCTTTGTTCTAGTAGCCACAGGTTTTCATGGTACCAAACTAAGGTAACAAGCATCTCGCAGATTGCCTCAGTGTGTTGTCAGGGAGAGCATAACCAAAGCTTTTCTAGCATCTTCTTTAAGGCTCTGTGTGTATCAGCCATGAGACCTTTTGTGGTTATAAAACACGATAGACTGTGTTTCAATTTGCTTACTGTCATTATTACAGATCACTGCACTGAGGTTGAAGGCCTGTGTGCCCCAGTAGCTCGTTTCCAGCCATGCCCATTGTCCTGAGCTGGGAACTAACGATGACAGTGGCTTGTGTTCATCTTAGTCTTGTGTATTTTTCAAGATGGTACTAAGGGATCATCACCTCAGATGATGAATTTTACCTTTCTTCTTGGTAGTGTGGCCTAAGTTTTATTGAATGGAGAAAGCCAAAACAAAGTTCTATTTATATCTTAATAGAGCTTCGTGACTTAAGAGAGCTACCCAGTGACATTGCTGTAGATTTGCTTGTCTATATTATTAATAGGATTTGACCTAAGACTAAAGCCCAGGCTGTTCTGAGAACCCTTAACTTCTGTTACTTCTAAACTTGGAGCTAAATCATCTTTCTGGGCTGAAGCCTTAGGATACATTTTCAGAAAAGCTGCTGAAGCAATAGGCATGTTTTAAATTTCTGTCCATAGATCTATAAATTTAACTTGTGATACGCCTGAGTTTTTTTCCAAGGTCAAAGCTAACTTTTGATGGGAACAACTCAGGCTGTGTCCTGTGAAGTTTATGAGATTGACATTAGGGGAGTGCTGCCAGCTCTGAGGAAATGCTCGGCTGAGCTTTCTGTGTCTTGTCTCTGAAGCACATAAGGTCTACATAGATCCAGAAGCGTGCCATAGTCATGCCTACTTTAGAAAGCAGCAAACAGCATGAGCTGCAAATTTAAGTTGGCAGAAGAAGCCTGGCTGTTAAGCTAAAGCTGTCAGAAACTGCCACAGTGTTGGTTGGATACTCAATTTACCTGTCCTGCTAAGAATTAAAAAGATGAAGCTTCTCAGAGCCTTTCTAAATACAAGGGTAATTAATATTTTTGGAAACATAAAGAAATCCTGTGTACTGGAGGCAGACCCAGCTTCCATCCTAGTAATTTTGCTATCATACATGTGCTTTGTATGGTCAGTAATTATTTACTAGAGTGGTGGATGCTTTCAGTACAGCTGTTTGCACTGGGAGCATCAAAAAGCACAAATATTTCAGTTCTGAATTTCATCTTTAATTCTAGTTACTTGTGTGAACTATTTATGAGACACTGCCTAAGTTATGGGTCAAATTCAGTTATTAAACCATCCTAGTTTAATAACCATTCAGTTATTAAATCCTTTCCTACTTCTCTGTATAAATGGTTGATTCCACTCATATATCCCAATACTGAGTAGTTTGTGAAAGCAGAAGTGTTTTCTTTCAAGATAATAAAAGGTATTGAACCTATCACTTCTCCTGATTGTCCATTTCTGTGCTTGTTAGACTGCGTGCTTAGAAAATACTGTGCTGATTTATGCTTTTGTAATAAAAAAATAGTTGGGTTTTTTTCCCTTTTTGAATGTGTTTTCCCTAAGTAAACCTATGAACCTATTTTAAGGAGTTGCACATCCATTGTTGCTTAGAGAGACCTTAGCAGTGGGTAAACAACAAACCTTGACATTTTAGAAGAAGATTCCTACCCTTAGCTTGCCTTGTGGCTGCGTGCTGTGGATCTGGAAGGCAGATCATGTCTCTCGTGCTGAAAGGCAAAGGACTGAAGTTTAGGTAGCCCCTGTGAATTTTCTAGGGAAATTGTTGTAACTGTGCTGTGGAAAAAAGGTACTCTGTGGGCATTATTTCCATTGCACTGATATTGTGGTACCATGAAGCATTAACAGTTACCAAAGAACCCAGATTGGTCACAGGCTCCCTGGCATTTCACCTTGGCAGCTCTGTGTGGCACTGGGCCACTTTGGGTGGGCAGCAGGAGCTGCACATCCACAAAAGCCATTGTACTGACACATAAACAAGTCACCCTACATGATCCACTCCCTCCTGTCTATAGGCTGCTTCCAACATGGCCCTTGAATCTCACTCAGTGTTAAGTTCCCCTTTTATCAGTGTGTTTCAGCTTTTCACTGGATAGTTCTGTGTAGGCATCCTGAAATGCTATAGCTTAAAGAAAGGATTAATGCAATAAATGATTGAAAAACCTCTAAATGCAAAGAATGTAATTATCACAATAATTGCTGTTATATTAATATTCCCTGTATTTTTTTTTTGACTGCAGTTTGTATTGTTTGTAAACTATTGAGAGGAGATGCTGTCCCTGGCTTTGTGCCATAGATAAAGTTGTACTATTTTTAATCCCAAACTAAAAGATAAAATCTTATCTATAGGAAAATTTTGCCATATTTTGCAGGAACCCCTTCCTTTTTTGGTAGGATGCATCACATTTATTTTCTCTGATGTCAGGGCTTCTTTTTGGTAGAATTTCATTACCATACTCTTGGTGCTGCATATTTCTGTAAATATATTTAGCTTTCTAATAGTGTTTTTGGTCAATTGACTGCAAAGCTCTCACAAGAGAAGGGGATTTGCTTGTGCACACAGAACTGAGAAGAGATTTGTGACTTGTGTTGGGTAGGATTAGTCAAGTGAAGAAGAATCTGAAATGCCAAAGTCTGAATTGAATGTTCCTTCTGTTTGGTCACTCTGACTTTACATGTTTAAGACTTAATACATTTTGGGTTATTTTTGGCATTGGCACGAGTGGCTGACATTTGTCTGCAGATGTAAGAAAGGAAAATGAAAGGTTAATTTGTTTGCCATCTTCCCATAAGTTTTGAAAATAATATCTGGTCCTTAGCTTGTCCAGCAGCTCAAGGAGTGAAGGAGGGAGTGAAGAGTTGGACTTGAAAAAACCAACTGCAACAAAGCCAGTTTCCCACTGCTAGCTCCACGCCCCTGGCAGCCTAAATATTCCTGCCCTTGATTTTTGTTTCTCTCTGGATCATATCCATGAGGAGATTTCATTTCAAAAAGAAACCAAGATTGCAACTGATGTCACCCTTCAGATAAAACTGCACATGTAAAATACTTAAAAAAAAACAAACCCCTAGAACCTAACCCTGGAAAATGCTTGGGTTTTTTTATTTTTTTCTCTATGTGGTAGGAAAAGGCAGCATGTGCTGGCACCCAGGCTGTGAGCGTGCAGCCCCACCAAGGAATCTGTGCAGCCCACAGTGACGCCTGTCCCAGCAGACCCCTGCCAGCAGCTGTCACTGTCACTTGCCAGTTTCTTAAAGCTCTTTAAAGGTGGCATAACGTGGCAAAGAGATAAAGTGAAGCTTTTTCCTCTAGAGGCAGGCTTAAGTTAATATTTCCCCGAAGGCCAGGGTTACAGATAAGTGCAGCAAAGTGGAAAAGCTTCGAGTTTCTCTCTGCTCACCCATCTCCTTTTCCCAGCTGGGTAGGGAAGCAGGGGTTTGAGGCAATTTTCCAATTTTTCAGTTTGTGCAGCTTACATCAGTTACAATCACATAGATTTGGTAGGTAATGTACAAAATATTTATGATCCACTGCAGCTCACACTGATAGCACATGTCAGCTTTTGTATCCCCCAGGGACCTGAGAGCTAAGTTGTTGGGGTGAAGATCAGTTCCGAGGGCTGATCAGGGTACTCAGCTTCTTTACTGAGTACCTTTGTCTAGATAAAGGGAACCAGCTCTGAGCCACACATGGCACTCCTCTTTAGAAGACATTGAAACAACCAAGTCCATCTTAAAAACATCTGACCCAAGTGCACCATGCTGACTGTGTCCCATTGCTCTCTGTTTGGATGCATCAGATTCCTGTGTTCATATCTTTGCCAGCAGGTTCTGATTGTTTCATCATTCCAAAGAGTGTCACTGCTGGTATGATTTAATTGTTGGGGGAAGAGCACATGCATAATGAGAACTATTCCAAGGAGAGCTGGAACAGACAGGCCATGCTGGGGGTGTCTGATGGGGACCTGCACAGGGTGTTTATGAAGAACTGTGTTGCTGAACACACTCCTTCCAGCTTTTGTGTTGCTAGAAACCTTTTGATGGCATTTGGCCTTTATTCCAGAGGTGGCTCCCAGTGGGTTGTGCCTGCACCTGTTGAGCAATGGGCCACTGCAGTCCCAGTGAGGAGTGGCTGTTTGCCCACCATCAAGTCAGGTGATCCTGCTGTAGAACAAGGTGCAGACAGGTATTTCTTTGCAGGAATTCCTCAGTATCATACCACATCATCCTTTAACTGGGTTTACAAGCAGAGAAGCACGTTTCAGAAGCTGTATTTTTAAAAGTGCACTCCAAAATTTTGATTTTACGTTACCGCTTCAGAAGTTCCTGAGGGTTATTTGCAGAGCTGTTGACATGACCCCACTGGTGAAGCTGCAGCCAGCCCTGCAGTGCCTGTAGGAAAGGCCTGTCACAGTACAATGCCTTACCCAGATCATCAGGGTAAGGCACTGGCAAATTAAATGTGTCTCATGCGTGCCCAGAGTCTCCAGAAACCAGAAGTGCTAATGCAAGGGATGCTGACTTATCGAAGGGCTGCAGCTATGAGCAAGAGGATTAATTTTACTAATACATGCTTAGAGTTTGTCAGGCTAATAAGGCTCTGCAACATCTCTTGTGAATCCACAGAAAAGTTCAGTGGATGAAGTTCAGACTTTGTATTCCTCCTTCAGTTTGAAATATGCAGTGTTCATCTTTACAGCTTGGATTTCCTCATTTGCAGTGCTCATCATAGCATTGTAAAAAATATTCTAAAATTGGTTCCTTAAAAATTTTTGAAATGAATAATCTTCAGGTTCAAGACTAGCTGAACTGTCATGTATAATCCCATTGAAACATAGGGAACTATGTATTTATATAAGAAATAAAGTTCATTCCATAGGTATTAAAACCTGCTCTTACCTTAGAACTGAAATTTTGAAGAATATTTTTTGAAAAAGTTTGATTCAAGGAAGAATATCTAGATTTCAGATTTCTTTTCAGTAGTATTACTCAGAAACCCATTCCAAATATAGCTTGGGTCATCTTTCTTATGCAGACACAAATATGAAGCTGTTATTCCTTGAAGTTAAACCCCCAGAGCCCCTTCATTTATAAATTATTGTGCTGCAAATTGTTAACGGAATACGTTATACTGGAATTTTTATCTGAGTCTGTCTTATGTAATTTAATGTAAATAAATTGTAGATAAAATATGCTAGGACATTAAATGTTTATTTGTGATAATAGTTCTGTTTATTCATCTTGAGGAAACTGGAGGTGAAACTAAGAGTACAATTAAAAGGAAGCAAGAAAACAGGTTTTAATTATGATTTAAAGTAAAATAAGCAAATAAATTTAAAATAAAATGATTAAAGATTGGTGTAGGTTGCTGCAGTGGTACATTAACATACTAAACTATTGCGAGTGTGGCACATTTTCCACATCAGAATTAAACAAATAGCAGCTTAATCCGTTAAGTCATTTCAGTGACATCTGCTCTGTCAGTTGCCTACAGGCTGGAAAATGAAGCATTATGGCAAAAGATGCCCAGATGGATCCAGCGGCTCAGGATTTGCTCCAAGTCATGGAGGGATTGGGGCCAGTTCTGGCTCCCTTGGTTGTTGGTTCTTGGCTCGCTGGAGGCCACCTTTCTCCAGTAGCCCCTATAGAAGTTCTGACCAGCCTGGTTTGAGATGGGCTTGGACCCCTGAGCTTTGGGAGCTCCGTTCCTGGACTGGCGGTGGCTGCTGTTATCAGGTTAACAGATGGACGGGCCACTGCCGATTAACATAAATAACTTTATTCCTCACAGAGGAAAAACAAAGTGCAAACAAGAAGGGAAAATGGCAAGATGACCCCACTTGTCTCCCACCCAGGTTTCTCATGCCCTTGGTTAGGGGAGGGCGAAGCAGAAGATGAGCCAATGCCTGATGGGGAAGAGTCACCTGGCCAATACAGAGCCAGCAGGGGAGGAGCAGAGACAAATATGGACTTTGGGAAACTTGAGACCTCCAGTCTGATGCATATTCATCCAGCCTTATGCATAGGCATCTACTAACCCAGGAACAACCCCGGATGCTGGAGGAAAAACCCCCTGCTGCTCCTTGAATGCTACACTTGGTGAGATGCTGGTGAGATGCTTTTGGCCCCTGCCTTGGTCTGGCACAAGAGGCTCAGCTGTGGGCATTGTTGCCACTGTCCTATTTCCCCCACCACAACAATAAAATCAGTGAGTGCAACAAGGAGGCCGTTTCTGCTGTTTCCAAGAGGAATATCACTTGCTGTGGAAGTATTTTTTTCTTTTCTTTCTTCCTGAATATTTTTTCCATTCCTTGGGGCTACACTGGTGAGTGGAACTGCCCTGTCAGCTCTTCCCAGCACCCTGGGAAGGTCTCTTCAGACCAAAACTCATGTGATTGGTGTTCTTTCTCCAAAGCAAGATATTATAGTGTATCTCTAGGACTTAAAATAAATAAATAAATAAATAGCTTTCATATTAAAAAAAAATACCATAGTGTCATCAATTTTCGAGCAGAAGCCAAAACCTTATCTGTATCACTGAGATCTATAAATTAAGCCATGTATGGACACAAGAACATTAAGGGGAAACCATGAGCAGTGGCCTCCATAATCATAAGTCGGAACAGAAATTGGAGCCTCTTTTTTACCATTTGCATTTTGCTTCTGTTGTTCATACTGGAAAGGGATGAGAAGACTTTAGAATGTTAAAAACTTTTAACCTTTTTCTGCAACTATGACAACTAGAACCAAATCAATATAATAAAAAACTAAAGAACAGATTGCTGCACAGTCACATATCTCTGAGGGATGGTACTTAATTTAAAACAACAAGTATTTCAAGGCTGTGATAGAACTTTGAGGCTTAACAATACTTCTTATATTTCAGTCAAAACTCCCAGAGCTCCCATAGGGAAGAGTCAGCCAAAATTCACAGTGCAGCCAGATTAGCAGTGTTAATCACATTGCCTGTTCTTTAAATTGCAAGGAGCCTGGGCAGGGTGTAGGGGCTGGAAACTGGATACCTGTGCAGTAATGCCTGTGATCCTGAGGATATTGTTAGGTGGGATTGGTATTTACTGTCTCAACAAAATCTCTATTTCTAAGGCAAATTGCAATGTCAAATGTGTAACTTTGTAAGCCTCCTTGGTTTTTTTGTATGTTTTGTGTGTACATAGGTTTAAAAACAGTTAGGCTGCTCTGTTTCTGCTGGGAATTTTTGGTGGTGGGATAACCAAGGTCACTGTGTATCTCATATTTGGTTTGTAGGGTCAATCCTTGGGTCAGGCTGCTGCAAATCTACATATTTGTTGTGACTGATAACACTCTAGGACAATAAATTAATTATGACATTTATATCTTAAAAAAGGACACTAATTTAGCCATTTAAACATGAGTATAATATTAGCTTCTATTCTTTTAGACTCCAATGGTCTAAAGCTGTATGTTCAGATGAGAAGTGTTGACACCCCCATCAGGGCATTCCAAGTTCCTTTATGGCAGATCCAGAAAGAGTTTTACTTTGTTACTTGTGATATATGATGCTATGATGGAAGGTGGCTGTGTAAAAAACCTGGATGGGCAAGATGCTGTGAGTTAAAGGTGTTCAGCAGCACTGAACACTGGGTCAGCTTTCAAAGGATGCAAAATACAGATTTGGAAGGCTAATATTTATCAACCTGCTTAAATGGTGTGTCCTCACTCACCTGTGATGGTGTTCGTGTTAGGGATTTTAGAGAGATCTGTTTTGCTGTCCTGCCAGGGTCCTGGCACTGGGAAGAAGTGGAGCTGGTCTGTGGACAGGCTGCCTGGATGGGCAGAGGCTGGATGTACAAGGAGAGGCTGAGGGAGAACATCAGTGTCTTCATGTCCCACTGGGGGGCTGGAGAGAGGAAGGACCCAGGCTCTGCTTGGAGGTGTGTGACAAAAGGGCAGGAGTCCACCCCATGGCAACATGGCAAGTTCTGATGAGGTATAAGAGGAAACAAAACTCCCAAGAAGATTGTAAAGCACTGGTGCAGAGAAAGTGGCAGCCTTGCATCCTTGGAGGTTTGAGATTTGGATGGGAAGAGGCCCTGGGCAACCTGATCTAGTGGGATCTGTGCTGAGGAGCAGGCTGGGCTAAATGACCTCCAGAGGTGCCTTCCAACCTAAATTATTCTAGTTCTAAATATAGCGTGTGGGAGTGCTAAACTTGACTTTGGCATGATTAAAATTACATTTGAAGCTAAAGCAGGACAGTGAGACAATGCTTCTGGGACTCTTGTGCAGCACTCCCAAAAACTACAGGCGCACGTACATTTCCAGTGGAAGCTCAGTTACTCTGAAGCACAGTGTTGTACCAGAGAGTTACAGGGAGACTTTAAAACCATAGCTATGTCTCAGAGTGTGTGTGGTGCTTACATGTGCTTGGTAAGAGGTCAGATTTATTTCTAGGGGTCACAAACTGAACAGCTGAATGGATTCAGGGCTCCTAACTCCCATTCTGTGACAGATAATTAAAAGATCTAATCTCTTGTACAGCTGACCTGAGAATAAATTTCTAATAGTCTGTGGATTTGCTGCACAGCAGAGTATACAGCTTCTCATTTATAATTTAATATGTTGTTAGTACATCTAGGCCAACTTTGAGATAGTGTCTTGATTTAAAGTTGAATCTTGGGACCTTTATTTTCTTTTTGACAGAATGTAAAATATATAAGGAATTCCTAGATAGGAGAGGTAGAATCTCAGTAGTATAAAACTGTCTGTAAAATGATAGCAAAACATACTGAGGAAAAGGAGCTTTTCTTTAAAGATAGAGCAATTTCAAGAGTAAAAAAGCAGACTTTATTTTTTTACATTTTCTAATTATGTCCATACCTAATCATACAACTAATAAATGGATTTATAGTTGCTAAATTTGAAGTTTAGCATATAAGTATTAAGGCTTTTGAGTATGTGTGAGTGTGTTTGAAAGGTTTTGGAACAGTGTTTTAAATAAAATTAATTAAATCTTACTGTGTGAGTAGAATAATAAACTTTAAAGTGATTGTTACAATCCTACCTTTGTACAAATGTAATCTCAGTGGTTGAAAAGAGAACATACAAAATGAATGGAAAACTCCATCTCAGTAGGTTTCAGAGTGATTATAATGAGTTTATTTTCTGTCTTTTCCCAGTTTCTGGTAATTGCTAACAGACCAAATATGGCAGTGGGAAATCTGTCAGTCTGCTGGAGCATCTGTGGGGACTTATGTTATAGTTCTGTGGAGCTGGAGACTCAGGCTGCCTCTCTGGAGCACACAGAGAGAACTTCCAGCAGTTTTCCTTTACCCTTACCTGGTACTAAGTGGAATTTACAACTGTAATTGACCTCCTGAGTTTGTAAATAAGCATTGATTACCCCTGTATGGGTATAACCACACTGACAGACCGTCAGTAATGGGGCTGAAGGCAGGAATTAGGTGGCAGATTTGACCTGCAATTGGAAAGAAAGTTAAATGGAGGTTTAAAGGAAGCAAATTGTGAACTGCAGCAGAAAATAATCTTGAATTAGAGGTGCAGGGATTCTGCTGCTTTCTCAAGAGCCATTCTGAATGGCCTTGTATTAGTGGTGTGTTTCTAAATCAAGATAATATTATTGCTGTGTGTATAGAAAACCTCCATGACACTATCTTGCCAAAAGATTTTTTATTAAAAAAAAATCCTATATTTTTAAATAATAATTGTAGAATGGCTCAGTATTACTGTTTGGTGGTGGTTTTTTTGGTTTTATTTTGGTGAAGGGGAAGAATTGACAGCAGATGCAGGTATTCCTTGCAAAATTACATTTTCTCAAGAAAATAACATGAAGAAAGGCCTATTTTGTGTGAATAGCAGGGCCCAAGAACAGGTAGAGATCTCCTGCTATTTCTCCACTCCAGAGAACCTGTTGTTCTCTTACTATTGAAAATAGTAGTAGTTGTTCTCTTACTATTGAAAATAGTAGTTGGTGGGGTTTGCCTTTCCTCTGGTCCTTTTCTCAGTACCACATCTGTGTTGGCCAGCAGTTCCCAAGTATTTTCATGCAGGGACTTTCTATTGTTTTACAAATCGTCCCCTAAAGAGGCAGCTTTGTTCTTTTTTCTTTGTTTTTCACTGTAAAGTTTTGATATGAGCCCACATTAAAAATACAGTTTGCAGATTTACTTAATATTTGGTTATATCCTGAACTTGTGTAATCAGCGTCTGGAAGTAAGAGTTTGTAACATTGTGAAACTACTCAGAAAGAAAATTTCTTCTTCCAGTGCCTAATTTTAAAGCTGAGAGATTAAAGATGTTTCATTTTTATTACGCAATACCACACGTTGTTAATTTTTGCCCAAGAGAAGTGCTTAAACCATTAAATATTATATCTCTGCTTTGAATTAAATATATTTGCACATTGTTCCATATACAGTATTCTGACTGAGTGGTTTTGTTTGGGAATCAGTAACTCTTCTGATGAAATTTGCATTGCTATTGGCAGGAGCATTTCAGGAAACTCCAGCAAACAATGTAAGGCTGAAGTTTTACCTGATCTCTATATTTGTATAACGCTCATAATTACACAGGAGGAAGAACTAAGAGCTTGTTCCTTTGATGATTACAGCTGCCACTGGAGAAGATGCCATGTCCTCTCCAGTGCTGTGGAAATATGAAGGTGCCCAAAAGCACTGTTGTTGTGAGCTCAGTGGTACATTGCAAGGCGGTAAAACCTGTCTGCCCTGGGCTCCAGCAGGATGCCAGACAGGGAACCTGTGACCTGGTGGGGGTCATCAAGCTTGTATGGCTTGGAGCATAGGTGGGAAGTCATTGTTCTGTGCCAGACTGGAATTCAAACCAGAGTTTTCAACTCTGTTTCCACTCAGTGTTGGAAGAGGGACTAAAATTGACAGGGCAGAATTTCTGATGCTTAGTGGTACATAAAATCCTATTAATAGAATAACTTAAAGAGTTGGGGCTGATTCGTGGTTGGCAGTATGAAAAATGTTGTTAGAATGACTGAGTCTGGAAGGTAGGTCAAATCAAGGATTTCTGCAAGTCATGGGGGCTAATTCAGAGTTTTCTGCTTTCGGCACCTAAGGTCTCATTGGTTGGGTGAGCTAGCTGGTTGTCAGTAGAGAGAAGCACTTTCACAAGATGTCTCATTTTGCACAGCCCCAGTGATAGTTGTAGCTAAAATTTTTACAGAGGTGAGGATTGGATTGCATTAAGGAATTGTTTCTACTTCTCTGCTTATTTAACACATTAGCCCTTTCTATGTCCTTTCCTAGCTCTTATGTAAGAAACTGTATTGCTGAGATAATTCAATTGCATCATATAACTTTTCATACCCTGAGGACCCCGTCAGTATTTTCATGGAGTTGCATATTGTGCTTTGAATATGAAATTAATACTCACTGCTTTCAGCTTGATCAGCTTAACTTTATTAGACTATGTTTTTCTTAGGTACCTTGCTCGGTGCTACAATCACATCTGTGTTTTAAGAGTGTACCTAGAAAAACAAGGTAACTTTTTGAAATTCAAGCCTCTTCCTACAGAAACACTATTAAAATGAAAAAGTGTTGAAGTCCAGATAATGACTGTACTTAGCAGTGCAGAAAAACAAGTAATACAGGAGAGAATGTTGATTTCATTCATTACAAAGCAGAATTGTCCTTTAATTCAGTGAGAGCAGGGCTGTCACTCCAAATGATAGAGAGAAGTGGGATGTGATAGAAAGGGTATTTATCATCTGAGTCAACATTTACTTTAGGAGTATTTGAACTGGGAGGAGGTTTATCTTTGTTTATATTCTGTTTTGGAAATAAACACTGGAAACATGCTGTGGTAGCATGGATCGCTTATTCTTTCTGTGTGTTGTGTTAAACTAAATTTGGATTTCTCTTTAATTAAGACTGTTATTTTTCTGTGATGCTCTGGGAGGAGAGCAGAGCCAGACTGTGCTCTGGTGCTGCTTTGGTACATGGTGAGCCGTGGGGAAGGGTGAACAAAGCTCCCATGTGTCACAGCCCTGGGAAACAGTAAGGGAGACTCCCTTTCTCCAGCAGCATGGTGGAAGGAACATGTGAAGAAACTGTATGCCCAGGAGAATGATTGAAGTTGGGGAAAGGAGACATTTAGGGGGGTCAGGGAGGAGCATTTGTGGGAAAATAGAGCTAAATTAGGAATAAATGGACCTGGTTGCAAGGAGGTTGATTGTCGGGTGTTGTCCTGCTCTGCCTGAGCCCAGCACCTCATGGCCATAGCCTGTCCTCTGTTCTTAAATGGTGTGTGGGTTTGGGGGGGCTCCATGTGCTTGTTGGGCGCCTTGCTGGCTGTGTGTGGGACACATCCCTGCACCCCATGGTCCCCCAGATTTGGCTATGCATAATTTATCCTGCTTCTATATAATGCCAACTGCCCAAAGAGCAGCCATCGGTGCAAACACCAAACCCTTACGTAAGCGACCATCCCGCGTGGGGAAGTGGAGGGGAGCCTGGAGTGCCTAAGGAGGGAGGGCTGCAAGTGCAAACAGCCTCAGAGCTGTGCATACAGCAGGAAGGGGATGTGGTAGGATGTGTGGTGGCACAAGCTGGGTCTGTGAACAGCTGTGTCCATGATGGCCCAACAGCCCAAGTCTCGCTCTGGCGGCATGTAGGTCAAGGGACAGCATCCTGCATCATCACAGCCTTAGTAGGTTGTTATTAAAGACTCAAATTGGTGGGATTATTGGCAATTGGAGCAGCTTGCAGCCCAATGAAACTCCTGGTTTCCTTGCCCTTGTGAGGAGGAGGAGGAGGAAGAGTGACCTACATCTGCCCAGGGGGCTGCCAAGCTCCACATTGCAGTGACTTGCTAGGCTTTTCTCTGTTAGGGACAGAGGAAAATTAAAGGTTCTTGGTGTTTGCCTTGGCTACAATTTTTGATTAATTAGTTAGATTAATGTGTGTTTTGTGTAGAATGTGAGGAATTAATGAGGTTCAGAGGCTGGATGGGGAATAGTGGGCTTCAGGATCTCCTGACCACATTACTGTTCACTTGACACAATAAAGATATTTCGTGTTTCAACCCCCTTGGAATCAGGGGAGTAAGGTTAGTGTGGAATCTGGCATTGGATTTTCGTCTGTCCTTCACTGAATTGCATTTCTGTTCATTACCTGGGAAAAATGCTGTGCAGTATCTTTCCTTTTATAAATACGATATGATTTTTATCAGATGATGTTGCTGCTTCCCCTTCTGTCTGTAAAGGTGAATATAAAGCTTCAGAACAAAATATTTAGTTTGAACTAAAACTCATTTGCTGTCTGAATGAGATGGTGGTTTGCAAATTAAGCAACTCAAAACTTGGTCAAAAAGCATGTTGTGTAGATACCTCAAAAATGTTCCTGTCGGTTATAGAACTGCTAGTTGCAGAACTGTGCAAGAGCAGCACTGTAGCTGAAGGCACTGGGGTTGTGTTTGTGTGAATATAACACATTTCTGCTCTGAATGTTGTGTTGAAAGATAATTGATGGCAGAAATTGTGTAGCCTGAATGTGAAGAGGGAGGCAGTGTGCTGGTGTGTCTGATGGAGATGAAGCATAATTAGATTTATATGGGTGTAACTGAAACTAATAAGAAATTCTTACACTTTAACAAATTCAGCAAAGAGAACTAATTTGCACTGTATGAGGTAGTGTGACTTTAGCACCAGAACTTCAGTAACATCAAGATCTATATATCTATTTGAAGTAACTCTGCTTGCAATATAACAAGAGCTGATCCCTTTCTAATGCTAAATTAAGCAAAGCAAATAAAAGCAGGAGTTCAGTTTTATACTTCAGAGTAATTATTTTAGACATTTTTATATGCTGTAGACTACAACATAAAAAGGAAGAAGCCTTTGCAAAGGTCCTTAAATTATTATTTGTAATCCTCTTAGAAACATATTTCATATAGCATTAGTGGCAAGTTAGTAAATTACATTAATTAATGATTGGGAGTGATGTATTGTGGCTTGCCTACCAAAATGAACCATTGCTTTCTATATTAATTTATCTTGCTTTGGTTTTTGGTGTTGCTGTAACAAACAGGCATCACTGTTGTTATTATTGCTCTGTTTGTACCAGGGAATGGAAAGACAGATGAGCCATGGAAATTCCTTCTACCCTGTTTTTTCCCAGTTGCAACATTTGCTCATTTCCAAGCCAGGGAATGTGCTGGTTCCCCTCCCCCACTGGAGGGCACAGATGGAGCAGATATCAGTGCGAAGAGTGATGCTGGGCAGGGGTGCACCCAGTAGGTGCTACAGACGTGGAGGGAGGAAATAGCACCACAATGACAGTTCTGGTATTGGGTCATGGCTCTCCAAAAAAGAATACACTGAAGAGGAGGGGACTGGCAGGAATATGGTTTGAGTAACTGGTGAAGTGATCATAAGGCAGCCAGGGAGGGGCAGAACAGTAGTATGTATGGAGTCCAGTAATTTTTTTTAAGTTGATTCTTAAGATTTTGGAGCTGCTTATGGTGGAACTGAGCAATAAAGAGTATCAGTTAATTTAGACACATTCCAAGAAAAAAAATCTGCTTTGTTTCTTGGTATTAAAGTGAGCTTAGAGACATAATTGCATTTCAGATGTTACTGATGGGAAATTGCAACCTCAGGCAAGTGGGAGAAAGGCTGAACTTTCTGGTTGTGATGAGCTAGTTGCTAAGATAAAAACTTGACAGAATTCAAAAATTAATGCTGATGAAAGTCTTCGACCCAGACCAATAATAGTTTTACTGCTGGACTTTACTGGGAACAGGGCTAAGAGTAACAGCTTCACATTTCCAACGATGAATTCTTTTTTACTTTCAAAACAGCACTCCGTGTTGTTGACAAATTCCTCAGTGATCATCAACCAAAATGAATGTATTTAAGTAGGATTTGGATCTGACCTGCTGCTTTGCAGCTACATCCCTTTACAGAGAATGGGATTTGGAAAACACACAGAAGAATGTTCTCTGGCATGGTCACTGTGGGCTAAAGGCAAGGATTAAAGTGCTGGGAATTTGTGCGTGTGTGCGCAGGACACAGAGTGCTGCAGATGAGGATGGGTCTGCAGTCCCCACTCCCCTCTGGGGCACATTTCTTGTTCAGGTCTTTTCACGTGGGATTCATGTGAAATCCGGATCATAAACATGCTTTTCAGTGTCTCTCCTTTGCAAATCCAAGCAGAGCTATCTATGCAAACACCAGGGTTGGGCTTGCAGCTGCTTGAGCCTCTGAGGAAGAGGAATTTGCACCCATGGTTCCCTGTTGGACCTAGCAGTGTAAAACTCACCTTGCCACTTGTTCAGATGGCCCCAATCTGAAGATGATAGCTTTTCTTGCAGAGGGTGCTCTCTGCGTGTGTGTTTGGCCATCTCTTAACTGTGCTGGTAGTGCCATGCACCGCAGCTGGGCTGAGCTGCAGGCTTTGCAGAAAGGCAGCCCGGGCGTGTGGGATGAGTGTATCCAATGAATGGGGCAAGGATTCAGAAAGGTCCCTCTGGTCACAGAGTCACTGTTTCCTGGAAAAGAAGGAAGGTAACTCTTCACATGGAGACTCCTCAGATCCACTGGCTGACACAGTGCAGCACTCACAAAGACACAGGCTACAGACGAGCACACACGGCTGGTTCCACTACATCTGGAACCCAAAGGTGCTTTCCCACAGTCAGCCTTGGACAGCTGGGAAATGGGAACTGAAAAATCGCTTGCTTTGCCTTTAGATATGTCAAGGAGCAGGTGTGAGGAGGGGTTTCCAGCCTTGCAGTTTGGCCTTCTGTGTGTGGCATTTCAGGCACATGAGTATTCTCTTAGAGCTAGACCCAGACCTCTTAACTCTCAAAATCTACCATTGTGGGGGGAATGATGGGGGTGGGTTGTGTGCATTTTTTAATTCTTTTTTTTTTTTTTAAGAAACCTTCAGAGTTAAATTTACTGATTCTAATTAAAACGCATGAGAGGTTGAATGTTTTTTTTTTCAGAATAGCATGCAACCCACATCATAATTTGATAATTTTGTGTGATAGGTAGCTGGTGATTGCAGAATTATGGCAATGTCTGTGTAACTCTTCAGAAAAGAGCAATGCAATGAAGGTCCTTTAAGTCTGTCTAATTCTTTAGGTAATATTCCATTTATTCTCTGCGTAAGCGCTTGAAATTTCCGTTGATTAAAAATCCAGACAATTTAAATGGTAATTTTATATATAAAACAATTATAAATTAAAAGTTAGTTATCTCTCTCTTTGTGTGCATGTGGCATCAGCCCACACAGAAAAATCCTGCCTTAAAACCTGCTCCATGCATTCATTTACTCCCAGAAGAAGTACCCGAAAATTGTCTTGGCATCTCTGCAGTGCCTGTCGTCTTTGTTGCACCACTCACGATCCCCTAAATGCCGAATTCACATTGTAGTTTAAAACCTCCTATATTCAGAGGTATAAATGAGTTTTTTCTAACTCTCCTGCCTACCACGTGCAGTTTTTGGCCACACCAAATGACATTTATTGTCTCGTTCTGCTTCTTTGATTTCCCTCCCATAAAATGTTGGGCTTGGATTCTAATTTTTTTCTGGGTGGTTCTTGTTACAGTACCTTTTCTGTTGCAGCCAGGATGCCTTCTCTTAGCACAATACATCCCATTATCCTAGCTCACCACTGGGTATACAGTTTCCCTCTTGCTTTCCAAAGTCCTTTCTCTGAAAAGTCCCTTGTAGTGCCTGACCTTTTAGAAACGAATATCTTTTGTTAATTGCTTGCCTTATCCCTATTGCATGACAGGTTTTTTTCTGAGCTAAATTGCAGCCTGTGACCTCTACTTAAGCAGATCTTTCCTTATCTGATGTCCATTTTACTGGCAATCCCTATCAGTTTCCTGAGGTCAGTAGAGTCGCTGTGTGGCAGGTGTGTGACCTGCAGGGCCATCTCTTTGCTGCTAACCACACCCCGTCCCTTCATCCTCTGACCTGTGTCACCCTGCAAACTGCATTCTGGGCATGCTCTCACCTCATTAAGTGTTTGGTTTTTCCAGTTCTCTAAGCATCTTCTTGCACCCTATTTTTAGGTTTGATATACCACTTTTTCCCATCATAAAAACTTCTGCTAAAGGCTTTGTAAGGTTTTTGTTTGACGTCTGCTCACTGTTTTGGGTGCACAGTTTTCTGAATATTAGATGGTGCTTTCTTTCTAGTTGGGGGAGCATGGGGAGCTAATGCCAGCTTTGGTCTGGATCTGGGTCTGCTGCAGAGAGGTCCCCTGTGGAGAAAGGAGCTGGGAGTGGGAGAAGTTCTGCTTTCATTCATCTGACTTGCTGGCCAGCAGTCAAGGGCTGTCTTCATGGATTTCAGGGCTGAAGGAAGCTCTTTATTCCCAAGAGATAGCAAGGAGCAGAGCAGGACTCATGACCCAGTTACCTCTGGAGGAAACACAGCTGCCTGCTCCCCATCATGCAGAGCTCAGAGTGGATCCTCAGCCTGACTTCTCCTGCCTCATAAATATGCAGGATTGGCACAGAATCACAGAGTGGCTGAGGTTGGAAGGGACCTCTGGAGTCCATCTAGTCCAGCCTTCCTGCTGAAGCAGGTTCTTTGCTTCAGTGCCTTGTACAAGAGCCCAGTGTCTCTGCCCTGCTTGTGTGTGTTTCAGTGAAAGGTGACCGTGCACGTGGCTCATTGCTGTGCAGGTGATGAGAAGGGTTATCTCATGCATGGCCTTGAGGATGGAGGTGTTTGAGAGCCAGAAGTTTAAACCTGGGCTGTTTCTGAGCAGGACAGGTCACTTGAGAGCAGGGTTGAGTGGCTTTGCAAGTCTATTCCCAGCAGATATGGGATTCATGCAAGAGAGGCTGGGCAAAAAGTTGGAAGACATGATTTTCGTTGTTGAGGAACCATTTATCCAAGTCATTTACCCTTTTCCTGCTCATTTTCACTTCTGCCATGGGTCTGTCCTTTTTTGTTTCTATCATGAATGCTTGAGGACATGGGCCATTCAGCAGGAGTTCCAACTTTGGACATAACTGCAAGGAATACATCAGTTCAATTGTGGTAGTTAAAAGGAAATACCTATCACTTAATTTTTTTTTTTTTTGTCCTAGTGATAAAGTATTACCAAAATCATTATATCTAGAGATATCTCAATTTTATTGTATTTTTCATATATTGGAATATCCTGAGCTGGATAGGATGTACAAGGATCATCAAAGTGCCAAATTTTAGCCCTGCACAGCACCATCCCCAGGAGTCAAACCATGTGCCTGAGAGCAGTGTCCAAATGCTCTTTGAACTCTGTCAGGCTTGGTACTGTGACCACTGCCCTGGGGAGCCTGTTCCAGTGCCCAACCACCCTCTGGGTAAAGAATCTTTTCCTGCTATCCAACTTAAACCTCCTCTGACACAACCTCAGGGCATTCCCTGGGGTCCTGTCACTGGCCAGCACAGAGAAGAGAGCAGTGCCTCTCTTTGTGATCGTATTTAGCCCCAGTAGAAAATCCAAATTAGCACTAATCTGGGCCAAAACTACCAAAAGCAAATATAAAATGAAGCAGCACTACAACCAGTTTTTGCAACTTAAAAGGAAACACATCTTAAAATGTACTGAGAACATCTGTGAAATATGATGGTTTCTTGTATTTTCCAGCCTTTTCAAAGTAAAATTCATTAATTATATATTATTCATGAAAAGTTAGTATCTTAATCCATATTGAGACTGGACTCTGTAGTCTCCATTTGCTATTAAACAGACATATGTGTGATTGGGTAGAAACTTGATAAGCACCTTGAAATCCAGGGACATAGTTTTACAAAATCATAAAGGCTCCTGAGTGGGAAGGAACCTATGGGGATTGTTGAGTCCAGCTCATGACTCAACACAGGTCAACCTAAAATTTTAACCAAGATGCCAATCCCAAGCAGCATAAGAGTTGCTGCAAGCAAACAGGAACATACCTGTTGTATATTGCAAAGTGCCTGAATCTCAGGTGTTATAACTCTGATTTTTTTAAAAAAATCCTAGTTAGAAAATACTTCTATATTTTGTAGTGAGAAAAAAAGGTCTAGATTCTTCTACATCTAATAAAATAATTGTTCTGAAACAATTTTCAGAGACAGGCTGTGAAAAAAGTTCCAAACAGGCCTAGTGAAGTGCTGTGAACATGGAAGAACAGGAACAGGGTTCAGCTATATACTGCCACCTTCATAGAATCATAGAATCCTATTGGAATATCTCGAGTTGAAAAGGACTCACGAGGAACATCAAGTCTAACTCCTTGTTCCTTGCAGGAACTACCTAAAACTAAAGTATAACCAGTCCAGTTACTGCTGACAGACACTTTAGCTTACACTGAGAAAGAGGGCAGTGAGTTAGGAAAAAAGCATGAGTTAATTGGGAACAGGTCGGAAATATTTTTAAACTGTCATTTATAACTCATGGTACCACAGGTTATAAAGGTTTTGCAGCCAGCTAATCCATTTCAGAGTGGCCTAAATTTGTTGCTGTCCGGTTGCTCTTTGCAGAGATGTTGAAGGCGTCAACCTGGGTAATGTAACCCTGGAAAAAAGCAACCCTGAAACAGAGGATGGGCACTGCTGTGGCAACCAGGACTTCGCTTGGGATTTTGAAAGGAGCCAAGTGTCGTGTCCTTTTCTGTAGCAAGGGCAGTGTGCTGTTACTCCTGTTAAAACAGTGGAGTTACAGGTGTTTGACCTGTGTTGATTTGAGAAATCAGGTTAAAGCTACACAGTTTTCTGCAGCAGGAGGTCTCTGATCTCTCGCCTGTGCTGCTGTCACTGCTGGCCCTTGTCACGCTCCCCTGAGTCAGCCCATCACGCTAATGAAGTGCAATGGCCTCGTGTTTGTGCCTGTGAACAGCCCATAAGGGGTGATGGAGCTTCTCAGAAACACCATGTAAACCCTCTGAGCTCCTTGAGGGTGATTTCTGCTTTGCTGTAGCCAACTGGTGAGACTGCAGGGGAGGCTCAGGGAGCACACCTCAAATTGTAAATACAAATTAGTGCACTGCGTGACTGCATTATGATCATACAATGTTAAAATGCAAGTTACCAAGCATTTAGCCTTGGAAGCCTGGCAAGCAGAGGGAAAGGCTGTGTTAGAGTGAAAGCCCTTTCACTTTTCCTGCCTATTAATTTACGTGCCTTCAGAGTGTTGCCATTTAGCAAAGTGCCTTTTGTGTTTCTGCCAAGCTGAAGTAGCCGCTGGGAAAAACTAAGTAGGCCAAATCTGCAAATGTCTGGAGAGCTCAGCCAAGGTGGCTGATGGTGATCCAAAAGAGCATGAGGATGGATTTGGCTTCACCCAGGCAGCACAACAATACTGGACAAAATAAAATGCTGCCATAAGAGTTGCATGTCAAAAGGCGGTTGTTGCATATAATGCATATATAAGATTTTTTTTTTAATTGGGTAGTTCATAGTTTTGATTCAGTGTATAGTACCTGGGATCTTCAGGTCTGTGCCCTGGGTCTCAGGCCACATCAGCTGAGGGCTATTTAAAGTTACAGAGCGTGTCTGGCAAGGCCCAGGGCAGTGGTGTACTCACCATATAGATTTCTGGAGTCAGAGTCCGTATAGAAATGCTCGTTCTGTTCCCATGCAGTGCTTTAAATAGTTCAACACATCACTGCTATTCCAGGGATACACATTCCAACTCCATATGAGCAATCAGGGGAGAGATTTTTGGCTGCCAGGTATCTCACAGCGAGAGCATCTCACTGCTTACATCATCTCCTTCCTACATCAGTGCTGTGCCCTCCTGCACCAGGGGGAAGGGACCGCTGTGTTTGGGGGATGTCTGGAGGGCTTTCCCTGCTATCTCAGCCGGTATCTATGGCAAGGAGTTTGCACGTTTTAGTTCTTTCAGCCCTTCTCCCCAGGTGCCCAGCACCACCCTGAAGCGGCTGTGCTGTTACCTGATGCCAAGACACCCCTTGCTGGCAACGCCCTCCATCCGGTCCCTCCGGGACCCTGCCAGTGGTGCCACCCCCCATGGACGTGACAGTGTTTCGGCTTCTGTCGGACGCTATTTTTACACGGCGGTGACGGCGAGGTGCTGGCTGCGCTCCCGCCTGTGCGGGGGTGCCGCAGGATCATCTGACCCTGGGCTGCTGGGGTCGGGCTGGCGGCCGTGCGGCAGCGCTGCCTCGCTGCGGATCCCGCTCCCGCGGCAGCGACTCCGAACAGCGGCGCTTCGGGTGGCATTTCCCCTCTGGGAGGGAATTCATGCAGGAATGCCAGAAGATACAGGTACACTTTGATGGTTCTACGTTTTGGGCAGCCTAGACCTGAAATGACTTTTTTTCCATCTGGGGCTGTGGTAACTAAATCACTGATGCTGTCACGAAAATAATGACTCTGTGTTTATGTGGAAGCACAGCAGAGTGGGGAAAGGTGGTTAAACATTTACTGTTTATTATGCTTTATGTTCTTTTAATTATATGAATGATGATTTGGAAATGATAATGATTCTGGTGGTAAGCTGACAGCTCAATTTGAAAACTTTCCTAGTTTTTGGTTTTTTTTTTTAATTTAAATTGATTTCAGAGTTTATATTGGACTATAAGAGGGAAAAAGCCCCTATTTCTTTATGAAGATATCTTGGAGTGTTATTTCTCTATCCTTTCTCATCACAGTCTAGCTAAACTTGTGCAAAAGTAGCCTTTACAATGCTGAAGTAGCAGTTACTCAAATTCAGCAGAGATTTTTACTGACTGTGTTTGAATTCGGTAAATATTTTATTATCATAACGAGGGCAGGAGGTTAGCTTGTGCTAAGTTTGTTTATGCAATGTGAATTTAGCACTGAGCATATGGTGAGATTTGAAGCTCTTGTGTGAATACTGGAGCTGTGCTGCATCTCTTGTGCATGGTTTATTCACATTGTGCTGGGTAACACCTCTCCTTTGCTTGTGGTCCCATAAACTCTGTAACTGGAGGTGAAAACAGAGCTGGCCTCAGTTGTGCTGTTTGCCTGCTGCCCTGTGCAGCTGTGGCTTTCTGTATTGATAATGATGTGTAGGAAGTGCTGGAAAAGGCATGCCTTGGAAAGGCACTGTAGGAGTGGTTGTTTATTTGTGGTAGAGACAGGTATACATTTCAAAATTCTTGATGCATTTTATTTTGTACTTTTGCACAATGTGAAAGTGGTGAATATTTTCTTTTATAAAACAGGAACTAAAGAGAGAAGTAACAGTGCTTTGCTGTAGGAGCCACCACAGAGGTCTTGGAAAGAGCAGTGAACACTTCTAGGGGGGTGCCTGAAGCCTCTCAGTGCAGAAGAGCACTGCTGAGAAAAGGGACTGAGTTCGTGGGCTGGCCTGGGGACACTTCAGCCCTGCGTGTGGCCAGCTGGAGGGCTCGAGGGACCACGTCAAACTGACATTGACAGCAAAACTTCTTCCCCTTTGTCCTCGTGATCTTCTGGCTTCTCGTGAAACATGCAGAAGAACAGAGTGTTGAGTTGCAATGAGAAGTCACCATAAAGCAGGGAAACACAATTGTAGTTGTTTAACACGAGGTGCTAATTGAGGAATAGGTTAAACCACGTTACCACAAGGTATTTAATATGCTGTTCCAGAGCATCTAACACATCTGCTCCTTAGGCAGGGCTGGGGCCAGGGAATTGCTCTTCCCCATTGCTGAGTGGCATTGGCAGGATGGATGGGAAGAGCTTCTGGAGTTCCCATTTCACACTTACTCTTCTCCTTATCCTTTTCTATGGAAAGGACCTGTCGGGTCTCAGGTCCCCACAAGGCTCCATAATGAATCACGGATTCTTAGGAAAAAAAAAACCCAAATCCCTTATCTAAATTAAATTTATAGGTGACACCCATGTAGTTCTCTGATCACTGCATGTATTACTGTATTGTGCATTTCTGTGTTATCCTTACCCTCACACCAGCACAACTCCTCATTGCTGGATTTTAAACACAGACACAAGGCAGGGAGAGAACAGGGGCCAGCTATACAGCATGACTAGTGCTTCACTGGGATATTTACAGGCACTTAAACGCTTCTTTCCTTTATTTCCATCTGGATGTTTTAAATTCATCCCTGAGTGTTTTGACTCAGATGACACAAGAAGGGTTTGTTAAAACAACAACTTAAACTCCAATCTCTAATTCCAGCCTGGTGCTGCTGTACTTGTCTGCTTCTCCTTTAATCCTGCTCCAGGAAGATTGCAAATTTAATTCCCCTCTGGGCTGCTGTGAACCCCACCCTCCCCAAATCACTTGGTACAGCATGTCAGCAGTCAATAATTCTGTCCTGTTTCTCAAATACTTAATGAGTAAATGGCATTTGGGTCTCATATGAGTTTTTTCTGATTTTCAGTAACCACCTCTACCTATAGAGATGAAAGGTTTCAGTGTCAACACAAAGATAATTTGCTGGTAATTCCTTCATGCAGATTAATATCCCTTATCAGGGCTGTGCATTTTTGATTCAGAGTTGGAATGTGGCCTTTGCCTTTGCTGAAAAAGGTCAACTTTATTATGAACTAGAGAGCTGATAATTTTAATTTTAAATATTGATGTCTAGTATTTCTTCCCCTCAAAAAAATATTTTCATCTCATGAAACAAAAGGCTGTGGATTTATAGAGGAGCATGTAGTGCTGATAGTTGCTAAAAAAAATTGATGTAGCTTTTCTGCTGATGGAGTTTGCTGTTGCAGGCAAATGATACTGTATTTGTATGAGCCTGAAATGGAAGGCCTGTACTTTTTTAACCCAGCCTCCAGAAGACAATAAGAAAACCCCAGAACAGCCCACAAAAAGGACAGGGGAGGTGCCCCCTCCAAGTCCTTTGGTTTTTCTTTCATTGTTGCCTTTGGGCTCTGGTTCTGCGCTATCCTTCCAGGAACCTTGGTGAGGAATTACCATTTTCTCTGCATTGAGAGGTAATTGGGGAGATTGTCAGTATTAGGAATAAAATTTCTTTTCACATGAATGTTGTCTCTCCACTCAAATTATACCTTTCTTTAGATCATAGTGTTCTTTAAAATGTCTATGTCATGGAAGGATAGGTTGGATGGGGCTTTGAGAAACATAGTGTAGAGGAAGGTGTCCCTGCCTATGCAGGAGGGTTGGAACTAGGTGACCTTTAAAGTCTCTTCCAACCCAAATCATTCAAGCATTCTGAGGTTATAACATCAAATTGTGTCATTCGGCCCCTTTGTAATTTTGGGCTTCTTTAATCACCAAGAGCAGTAAATCTATTAAACTGTTTTTTTAGAACAGGGTTAAATAATGTGGCACAAATGAGTTATGTGGCCTTAGTTATGTCTATAGTAAACAAAGAAGGTGGAAGTCTTTATTATTAGACTTGATAGTTGAGGTTTGATTCCAGATTAAATGTATATTCTTAAGCGTGACACTTCTTAATTTTCAGTACTTGTTTTCCGAGTGCAGAAATGCCTTCTGTAGGTTCCTCTGCAGAGTTAAAACAAAACACACCAAACTGGATAAAGCATTAGGGCTGTGTCGAATTCTGCAGTTTCAGGACATGTTTCTTCATCAGGTCTGTAATCTACCATGAAGGTTTCTTATTCAGCTGTTGGAGAGCCTGACAGCAAAGGGGTTTGTCATCCTCTGCCTAGACCAGTCCTAGACCAGATCCTTTGCCAAGAGTTTGATTTCCCTCGGCAGTTTGCTCACAGCAGAGAGAAGGTGGCATTTTCTATCCCAGTCTCCTGAGCAGAGCATGACCAGGGATTTGTGAATCCTATCCCTTCTGTCACCACCATCAGCTTCTCTTCTTCTGCTTCCAAAGCACTCCTGTCTTAGCCAAATCTTTTCCTTATCTCTGACGCCTTATCCCGGTCCCCACAGCTGTTAAATCCTGCTCAGTGCAGCAGTGCCAAAGGAGCTGGGCTTAGTCAAAAGGATGGGGTTTTTACCACAGGCTCTGGATTTTCTTGGATCCAGTGTACCTGTCACTGTGTTCACCAGTATCAGGCTGCAGCCTTTACTCCAAGTACTTCCAAAAGCAATGTGCTCTGCTTTCTTTTTAATGTTGAAAACCAGTATATTGTATACTATCCTTTTTTCACCTTTATAAAAAGCTTAAATTTTGTCTGAAATTTTCTCTGAGGAAGTGAGTTTGACATCAGCAAATGCCAGTAATGTTCCTGTAAGTGGTTAAAGTTTGGCCAAGCTCTCAGGCAAATATTGCGATTCTTGGGATGGTCCTGTGCAGGGCCAAGAGTTGGATTTGATGATCCCCATCAGTACCTTCTAACTCAGGATATTCTGTGAATCTGCAGAAGTTATAAGCACACTGAAAACATCACTTGACAGTGGCCATAAGATGTGTAATGCAGCTTCAATAAGAAGCAGTGCCACTGTCCCCCCTTCCCCGTGGTACATGCAGCAAGGGCACGTCTGGACTCAGCAGTGTAGAAGTAAGTCTGAGGAGTTTAACTTACTTGATATTTTTTGCAAACTGTAGCTGGTTAATGTGCCCTACTTGGTCCAGAATTATCTACTGTGTAGCCTGGTGGAGAGAAGGCTGAGTCTTGCCATCAGAGATGTGTGAGCAGCGGGCAGTTGGCAAGAATATTGGCAGTGATGTCCCCAGCAGACAAGTCCTGAACAAAGAAGTGCTGTGGAAACTGCTCGTTCATTCCTTGCCAGTTTTTGTCCTTGTCAAAAAGCGAGTGCAGTCAGATCCTTTTAGGGTTTAAGGATTCATGAGGATACTTCTGCTGGGGCAGAATGTAGCGTGGGAGAAAAGGAAACTTAGAGAATCAGGTATTTGGTTGTATTTTGGTTTAGAAAAAGTAATTTGAAGTTAAGAAGGAAATTTCTGCATATCAGGATATAATTCAAGCATTTAATTTTTAATGAACTCTTTAGTTAGTGAAGATGTGATAAGTAGTCTCAGATCAATACATTCCATCAGTAATTCATTATTTCACTCATTAAATGTGTTAATTGCTTCTTCTGCCACTTCGAAGACTAATTTTGATCCATAAAGGCAAAAAGGTAGAATGCTGGAAACTGCCATGTAAACATATCTCCTTAAATATGGTTTGAAACATAAATTAAAATGTGAAATTCCCTAATAGAATTAGTTTCTCAGAATTTTCAGCAGCTGAAATTTCCATATATATCATATTAAGTGTCAATATCTTAAAATATAAACTAATACGTGATTAATTATATGTTTTTTGTTGGGCTAGATGGAAGAGCAAGTGTTTTAAACTATCTTCAGAAGGATTGCTTTGTACTGATCTCAGAGGTACTGTATTCCCACTGGGGTTTTGTGTGAAATACTGAGTAGCTTAGTTCTGAACTGAGAGAAAAGAAAAATAATTATTATTTTGTCTGTGGTTTATATTTCAGATATGCTTATTGTTACTTCAGGGTTAATTACAAAAAATATTCCAAAGAACAATTTTTAAAAAATACTAAATATTTTCCTCTTTCATTTATTTATAGCTGAATTGCTGGGGTTTTTTTTTTGTTTG
>VXAC01014637.1:653320-726994 GCA_013399225.1 Rhipidura dahli
TTTTTTTTTTTTTTTTTTTTTTTTTTTTTTTTTTTTTTTTTTTTATTATGAACCTTGATTTACAGAAGGAGAAGGAAATGTGTGAAAGTTGTCCTATCCCATAGCTCTGGACCCTGAGCATCAAATACATTGTGGAAAAGAAATCTTTCTGTTTTCTGCCACATTTTCAGTTTGCAACAATTTCTAGAAAACAAAAAAAACCCCAACTTTGCAACAGTTTTCAGTGTTCTGCTGCTTTGCAAAAAGTGCAGCATTGGACTCCCAGGGGCAGGAAAGCAAATAGAAAAGCAATGTTTTCTCTGGAAATGTGAGGCTGTTGTCATTTTAGGGAAGGAGGTGTGTTTGGTGGGGTGGGCTGCCCTTTAAGTCTTTCCTGAATTATATGCTACAGATTTGATGCTTGTTAGCAAATCTGGAGATGGCAAACCTTTATTTATAGTTGCAAACCTTTTGCAGCTATTCTAGTAACTAACTCGGGAAAATACTTTGTTTTGGTTTCTTACAGGGTCCATTCTTTAGCAGGGTGGGTAGTTTGTTTTGGGCAGGTTACAGTACAGAGAGATTCTTGTGTCAAAAGTAAAGTATTGCTAAGTTCAGAATTTCCTCTGTTTTTGTTTGAGCAATAAATCACACCCTCATAGTAGCCTGAATGATGTGTACTGTTTGCTCTGTGCAAGTTTGGGCATCTGCCTTTCTATGAACTTCCAGTTGCCTGTCGTGCTCATGTTGTTTTTATTGGAGATGTCCTTAATTATAACCAGGCCTTCAGTAACTGCTCCAAAGTTCACATTGCCTCAAGCAGGACCTAATTTTGACCATCACAGAACATGTAATTTTAGCAGACAAGGCAAAATGCTAATGAGTGGTGAATAATGCCATGAGGTGCTCAGTCCCATGTATCTTCTGGGTAAAGAAAACCCCAAATCCCGTTAGCTACAGGAGTAGAAAGTGCTGGTTTGGGTAAAACTTGCAGCAAGTCCCCTGGAAGACTGTGTGGGAGGGGAAGCTTAGCATGTCACTGGAATACTGACTCTTTCAACTCAGTGGATGTGGAAAGGCCCTTTTGGGTTAAACTGTTGGCTTACGGGAGCTTGCTCCATCTTGACTGGTTGGTTGGTTGGTTGGTAAGTTTATTTTGTAGCTAGAATTTAGACAAAACCAATCACACTGAGTAAGCATGCCACATTACAGAAGAAAAATGCCATTAAATATGTCATTTATGTGAAATGCTTTAGATGCTTTCCTTTTATTTGTTCTTCACACAGGGAAAAAGCCAGATCTGTTGAGTTACAGTACAGCTCTTTGTCTTGGTGTTTCCTCTCTTGACTCCCAAGTACACTGTGATAAAAAACTGATGCAAGTGCTGCAGCAGGATTGCAAGAATAAGGTCATCTCTCACCTGTTCCACATAACACGTTGAGATGCCAACTTACCTCGTGTTTCCAACAGCACAATAAGTGCAATTTCTAATTTACATCACAAGATGGCAGCAGATTTTTAACTCCCCTCATTTTCACTAACCTAGCTCAAACCAACCTCTTGAAAACCTGGTTTCCTTCCAAAAATTCTGTTTAATGATCAGATATATGTGGTATTTATGAGGATGCCAACATTTCAGAAGTACTCAGAACGTCTACGGAACTATTTTTCTGCTTTAAAATCAGTAAAAGAGGCATTTACCATGAACTTTAAAGATAAGTAGCTCGAAGTGTAAGAGTTACCAAGACCCATTAAAGATATTTTGAATAAAACCAATAGATTTTATTTGTAGTCTTTAGCTTTTATCTATAGTCTTTGATTTCTTGAAGAGAAAATATGACAAAGCATTTTTTGAAATTCAGGCAGAGGCTCTCAAGAATTGATCATGTGGATTCTTTCCTCTGTAAGAAGTTCTGATTTATGTTTGAAGTGTATTCAGTCAAAAGCTTTCAAAGTTATGAAATGACAGGGTTGGCTTGGCTCAACTCCTTTTGGCAGATCTTTTCTCCTGTGCTGGCCAATACCAGAAGTTAAAACTTTTATCTGCTTCACCTGATTTGTCCCAGGTGTTAATTGTCATTACTTGTATGTCTTACACAAGATGCATCTGATGGCCTTTAAAATGCTTTTCCTTTTGTTTTCCCTTGCAGTTTCACAACCACAGGCTGTACATAGCCAGCTAGAGAAGCCATCAAGTACTGCAATTCTCTGCAATACCTGTGGAAAACCATGCAAAGGAGAAGTTTTGAGAGTTCAGAGCAAATATTTCCACATTAAATGCTTTGTTTGCAAAGGTAAGTGTTTGTGACTGCTGCTTCCATGAGTAGGGCATTGGCAATGGTATGTGGGACTCAATGATCCAGGATACATCACAAGCGTATTTTACAATCCAAATTATGCCTGAAAGGATTCACTGTGAACTCTCTGACTGCTTACTGTAAGATTTAAACATCCTAAGTCCCCAAACTGGAGGATGTTTTCAATGGATGTAAAGCTGTTTATATCCATATTGGAGTTTACTGTAGAGCTGGGATGTCAGTCTGGGAGGGCAGTGCAGGGCTAGGGGAGAATTAACATTTGCAAAAAACTCAGGGTTTATCTCTTTTCCCACTCTCTAATGCATGCCATAGGGTGGGCCATGGCCCACATCTGTTCAGGCTCTCTTGTGCTGGACTGTGATCTTTGAATTCCATTGTGCCCCTCTGTGCTTTTCCATTGTTTGGGGGGAGCAGCTTGGTTTGCTCCAGGTTGGTGCCTGGTGATCTAATCTTGTCATGTGAATAGCAGAAGGATGGTCACAGGATGAGGGAATTAACTGATACAACACCCTTTCTGTAGGTATCTGCTTGTTTGAAAACTTATCTGGAACTTGCAAAGACCTAATTTGTTTTGAATGTACAGATATATAAATGTTAGCTGATGATTACTGAGCAACCTGCTTACTCCATTATTAACCAGTACTTCAAGTGACATTTATTAATCCTTGTGGCTCAGTCTAGAAACATGAGCATGTCTCTGGTTCCAGCTGTGTCACTGTAACTATTTCCATTCCTATTTAGAGGAAATACTAGGAAGAAGACTGTCACTATCTGTTAGCTGTACTGATATATTTTTTAAATCCCATGGGATTAAGTACATACTATTAAGTAACAGAGGCAGTCTTTAATGAGTTAGACAGACAGGACTAAATGTTCAGCTCAATAATTGTGTTCTTTGCAAAATTGCACAGCAAGCAAAGTAAGCATAGTGCACTTTCCTAAACAGCAAAAATATTTTGGTCATCTGTTTAGAAGAGGTTGGTATTTAAAGCAGAATACATCCCATACATGCATCTTTTAAGCTCTTTAAGCCACCTGTTCTTACAGCAAATTTCATTATCAAATCAGTTTTTCAGACCTAACTCAGGAAAAGAGCAGCTGATTTATTATTCAGGAGTCTTGTCTGCATGAAGCCTCAGGAACATTCTGGTATTTGCTCCATATTATTGTCTTCAAGGAATCCAAGCCCCCCTTCTGTTTTACAGATTTGCTATGAGAAAAGACAAATCCTTCAGAGGGAAGGACGAAACTGTGCATCCAATTTTTCATTTCATAGGCCATCTCCATTTAGATTATGCCAAGTCACCAGCACATGCAGCATGTGGGTGCTGAATCGATTCAG
Organism: Rhipidura dahli; assembly: GCA_013399225.1. Taxonomy (NCBI): domain Eukaryota; kingdom Metazoa; phylum Chordata; class Aves; order Passeriformes; family Rhipiduridae; genus Rhipidura; species Rhipidura dahli. The sequence goes on from VXAC01014637.1 coordinate 656,960, forward strand.
TGATCCCAAATTTGGGCAGTGCAGAGGGTTTTTTTCCCACCCCCATGCAGAGGAAAATGGTGAATGTACTGTTGAAGCTGCATTGCCCCTACCTGTCTGTAAGAGATAAGGAGCCTGTTCACTTCAGTCAGATCTTGGATAAAATGAGAGAAAAAATCAGAGTGTTAACAAGGTAGCATCTGTCAGCCACCTGTCAGTCTCAGCTGGCACAGGAGAGTGTCAGAGATGTGTGGTTAAACTGCTGCCTGGCATCAGGGCTCTTGGAGGACTCAGACTCCTCGTTACCAATCATTTTGCTAAGTGTTAAGTTTGCACACATGGTTGGTTTGTGGGATTTCCCTCATTAGTTAAATGCTATAATTTCTTTCATCACCTTTCAGGGGTGTCCATCGATTTTCTGGCATTCTTCTGGTATCTGCTTTTGTTTCATTTCTGGGTTTTGTTTGTTACTTCAGAAGCATATGTTGCTTTGTAATATGGATTTGCTATGTTGTTATGTGAGAAGAGCTTTGGAACAGAACAGAGCACTGAATGTACATTTCAATAGCTAGCATAAAAGGAAAAAAAATCAGGTTAGGCAAATGTGAATTAGTTTTTAAATTAATGGATGGAAGCATGCAGTCTGTGTGTTAGGATTTAGCAAAAAAAAATGGTATTCAGTTCTGATCAGTCAACCTTCTTTCAGCCTTGCAGGAGAGTTTTGTGCCATGACCCCTGCTGTGCATGGGCAGGCTGATGATTCTGGGACTTTATGTATCTCAGAGTTGATTTCTTCCTGTGGTGCATTTATTTTGATGCTACTCATCAATGCAGTTTGCTCTGTCTCACCTCATCCACCAAAGATAGCATATGGAAAGAGGCTGTGAGTCCAGCATCCAGTGCAGCTGCAGGACTGTCCAGGACAGATAATCCCATGTGTGGGCAGGCTGCATTGCCCTGCTAAGATGCCTGCCTGCTTGGTTAACTGCCTCTGTATTAAATCATCTTGTAGCCTGCATCAGAAAATATTTAATATTTATAAAGCCAGAGAAAATTTTGGTCCCTCTCATAGAAGTTACAGCTGCATAGTGATGGAGAATGCAAACTGAGAAAGAGCCCATGAATAAGAATGACAAATGACCGTGTCTTGCGTGGTGTCTAGAGGTATTTGGGGTCTGTGTGAATGACCTTATCAGTGACAGATGATATTACACTGGAAGAAGTCACACCTTTTTGAATATGTGTGAAATGTGAAGCTGTTTCTTTGATAGTGTTGGATAAATTATGAGGTTTCAGGGGCTCAAATACATTGAATTATTTCCTTTTTATTTGAAGGGTAGAAATGTAGTTTTGTGCATTGCCATACTGCTGTCTGCTTATTCATAGAATGGTTTGGGTTGGAAAGAGCCTTAAAGATCATCTCATTCCAACCCCCCTGCCATGAGGAAGGACACCTTCAACCAGACCAGGTTGCTCAAAGCCCCATCCAGCCTTGGACGCTGGGCAACCTTTCTTATGGGAACTGTGAGTTTCAGAATGGTAACAACAACTATATAAATGCCTTTTGCATTAAAATTTAATTACATAACCAAGGAAGGTTAGTGTAAAGTCACTAATTCCCATGCAGTTCTTCTTTCATTCCCATCCAGTTCTTCTTACATTCCCCAGATAATGATGCTAAACAATTCAAAGTTTTTAAAAGGTGAGCAACTCTTTTATTATTCAAGACTGAGACGCATCCAAATTAAAAAGTTTAACAGGAGTACTGGGAGCATCTGCTAGTTTTGCTCAGTATCAAAGTTTAATAGGACCTAGGGCAGTAAATAGGCATTATATATAAGGCTTATACTCATGTCTGTTTGTATATGTTATTTCTTGTTTAGATGCACATCTAATCTGCTAATAAAATTATGTAGGGAACATCCCATCTAGCCTCACTTCAAATTTTTATTTAATTTTTAGTTTAAAACATATCCCATTTTAATCAGGATTTATAAAAGTACTGTTACAATGAAGCAGATGCCTTTGATAGAGTAAGGCAAAATTAGGCTTCAAGGGCTTTGGTTCCCATGTTTGCTAATTCTTTTTTTACTTGTTACCACTGTAATAAAAGCACCAAGGAAAACTACTTAAAGCAGTAAAATATTAAAGACTCAGACTGTCAAAGTAAAAAAAAATGTGGTGACTATAAATTGTTCTGAGTATCTGTCAGGTCAGGATGGCATTTAATGGAGTGGATGGTATTAGGCAAATACTAACTTGGAGCTTTTTTATAGCAGTGGGATCTAGTAAACCCAGTAGAGAGACATGTTAACCTAGAATTGTAGATAGGACAGATGTAGGTGCTGTGATTATATTACCTTGGGAAGCCTCTTAGATCTTTAATAAGGATAGAAATTACCTTGTTTTAGGAATCATTGTCAAGTATTTCATTTTCTGTGCTGTGATAGCATCCTGGCATTTCCAAAATGGCAGTGACCAATTTAAATGGGGGAATCCACACCATCCTGCTAAAAAGTGTTCTTTGCACATGTGTGAGAAGAACTGTAACTCACATCTGTGTCCTTTCCTGGTTTGTCTTGATGAAAGGAAGTAAACTTCCAGTCTGAAGCGTAGAGGTGAAAACATGACCTTTGTGCTGTACCTGCTTCATTGTGTCTCGTGTATGTCTTGTTTTACCCCCAGTCAAAATTCTCCTGATTGCTTCTTGCCATGGGTGCAGCACATGCAATCTTCCATGCTAACACAGCTAGCAAGTGTACTTTCCCCCCATTGATTTTCATTGTTTTTTAAATTAACCTGTTAGAATTTAACACATCTTCAGCTTAGAATACGGTATGTGGTTCTGAGGATTAGTGTTTCTGTGGCATTGCAGTGTCCTGGGAATTGTGAAAAAGCCCAGGTTTGGATATATCACTTCTATACAGTTTTCTCAATAAAAAATGCAGCAGAACCCCGAGTTATATCATTTAATGGGAAGGCCTGAGCCCGAATATTCAGTGAAAATATTAAAAATATAGAATAACTTGGCAATAGGAGTTATTTGTTTGTTAGATCAAATGCATCTGCTGGGATATAAATATGTTCAAAGCTACGCTGAGTAATCTGAGGGACTCTCATTTGAACATAGCTGCAGGGTTTCACGTTTCAAAGTGGGAGGCGTTTGCGGGAAGCCCATTTGTAGGGGTTCCGAGTCCCAGATTTTTGCCAGGTGGTGGCAGTTCCTGGTATCTGGGGTGTCATGGGCACTGGGGATTACTGTAGGGGCTCTCAATCATCAGGCACTCCCAGCAACGTGTCCAACACTTCCTGAGTCCTCCAGGAGTTTGCAATCCCAGATCATATTAACTCAGTAGAACAGGAAAAACTGCTTCCAATATAAGGCTCACCAAGTCAGGATTGCAGAGTGTGGTAGGTTTAGGGCTGCCTTGCCAATGTCATGTTAGCTTATTATTTTTGTTTTACTGAAATTACGATAATGATAATAATGATCACTTTTACCAGTGCAAAAGTAGTTTAATGTAGCAGCAAATGGTTCTCTGTTGTAGTTTTAAAACCTGAACTTCAAAATTTTTAATCACTAATTTTCTAAAAACAATAATTTAATTTTGGTCAACTTGTGATCTTGCACTATCACAAAGTAATGGAGAATTTTCCTCATTGCAGTCATGTTCTTGTTGCAGCCTTTCTTTGCATTCATTAAGAACTTTCTGCAGCTCCTCGTGTCCTGGCCATATACCCATCACATCAGCACTCTAGCAAAACCTTTCTTTCATGGCATATATTTCAACCAGAGTCTGATGAAACTTTTTTTAAGAGTATCTTTCAAGAATTTAATGAATACATAATGTTAATAAAGCATGATGAAATGGACAGAGAGGAATCATGGTTATGAGTACTGATAAAGGAATATCTTAATAACATTCATTAAAAGGTAGCTAACTATTCACCACAGGAAGCCAAACCTCTGGTTTTTCTGTTTTCCAACTTATTTTTTCCTTATTTGCATCCTTCTAATCCATAGGAGGAGAAGTTATAGTACAAAGCTAAGTGCTCATTAGATGATAGGATTTGCAAATATATAAGCTTTGCAGGCAGTAAAGATACTATTCATATAAAGAAATTTTGAATATAGTTTCAGCCCACGTTAGATAATGTTACAGAATTATTATTATTTTAAAAAGCCTGTAAGTCTTTCTAATTACTCAAGTTCTCTTCTTGGGGTAAGGTTTTTCACCCTGAAAAAAAAGTGCAAGGATGTCTTTATGCAGGGGTGTTCCAGTCTGTGTGATGCTCTTTCCCTTGAGGACACAGCAGGGATAGAGCAGCACTCTGGAGTAGCTACTGGGCATTTCAGTGCACTGAGGTGATGTGGTGCCTGCATGGAGACACAGGGAGAGTTGTGGCATAAAATTCATCACTGCCACAGTGGTGTTTTTCCACCTCCCACTTTCTGAAACTCATTAACACCAGACCATCTGCCATATCTGTGAATAAAGCAGGAACTTAATTTGCAAACCTAAAACTGGCACCCAAAGCACTGTTAAAAAAAATGGAAAATATTTGGTGTTGTTGCTTTGTATGTTGGATTTTTTTGGGTTGTGGGTTTTATTTTATTTTAGTGTTTTTAAAAACCTGTTTTAATTAATCTGGCAATTGACAGCAGTATTTTACCATAAAGACTTAAGATGCTATTAGGTTGAAAATGGGTTAAAGCACATTACTCTGTTTCTTAAATTTCTTTAGCATACTTGTAAATTTTTGATAATCAGATCAAAAGGACTCATCCTTAAAACAGGAAATCAGTATAAACAAGGCAACTTTTCCTGGATTATTTTGGTACTTTGAAACAACTGCATACCTGATGCTGTGAGGATGTTGCTCACCTCTAAGACTGTGGGAGAGCTTTTTTAGGGCAGCAACACTGTCTCTAAGCTATTGGGAAACTATGCTTTCCAGAAGGAAAATGGAAATACACTTTCTAAGGAAAAATTACTCAATGTGTAGTTCCCATTCATTGTATTAGTCAAGTTACATAGTGCCCAGGAAACTTCCCAAACCCCCCACTTTAATTGGTATACTCTGCTGTTTTGTTGATCTCATAAGAGCATTCTGAATCTCAAAGGGTTTTCCTGCACTGAAGTGTTTCCCCCGCAGATTAAATCATGGGCATCATGGCCAGTGTAGCCTGGGAGCTTGTGTAGATGCACTGTGCTCTGTAGCCTTTACAGCTTTATCAGTGCTACATATGCATGGGGAAGTATTGCAGGATATGATATATCCCCTCACATTTCTGTATCTTTTCTGCTCCTGAAAGTTGCTGGTTTTCTTCCATCAGACCTGTCTGCCTTCCTGCATTTCCTGGTTGGAAACTGGAGAAGAGGCCAACATGCATGTCCAAGCCTTTCCTGGGGCTGCCTGCTGCTTTTGCTTGTCCTGAGCTGTAAGAAAATGAGGTGTCATTCAAGTTCTTGAGATTGTAGCTGGTATTTCAGATGTTACTGCTGGTACACTGCCATTGACTGACAGGCTTGAGTATTGCTGATTTCACAGATGTGTTTGGAAAGACAGTAGATGGGATCACTCGTGCAAAGGAAGAGTGATTGGTTTATATACCCCATGGCAAGGCTCCTTCTGCCCTACTGCTGCTCACCTATAGACTGAAGTTTCAGGTCTGGATTAACTAACAGGTGATATTCCCATGCTGATACTGTATGGCCAGCAAACTTGGGGCTGGGAAAGACTTCACCCAAAACCTTTGTGAAAAGCTTATCTGGACTTACCACACGAGACCATGCAAGGAGGAGTTCCACAGTCACAGGCATCTGCTGGAAATGAGCTTAGACTGCTTCAGATTGATTGCAGTTCAGTTTGAATTTAAGTCAAAGCTGTACTGGTGGAAGTTTGCCAGGTGGTTGTGATTCCTTCTCACAGGCATAGTGTCCAGGAGGACTGTTCCACATATAATTGTGGGCTTTTGGAGAATGGGATCCCAGACTTCATCAGTGGTGTTTGAAGATGTACAATTTAGCTGCCAAAAGAGAGAGTTATGCCAGCAGTGTACTACGTGTCATTCTTGGGATCTTAGTCAGCCAGGGGCATCCATCTCATGGATGGAGGAAAGTACCAGAACTGGACATGAAACCACAGTGCTGAGGAAGAAAAAATGTATTTAACTTACATCAGGCAACAAATGGGAGGGAGAAATACACACTTCATATGTGCAGTTGCATGTAAGCAAACAACTTGACTGTCTGGCACGTTGACAGCAGAACAGCCCTGCTGGGATGACAGGAGCAGCAGTGCATGCTGCTGCAGCCTGCTGTAATGTGCAGCAGCACAGCAATGTAGCATCCCCCAAGCTGCTCAGGGATTGTGGTTTTTAGGCCCAGCACACAGCCAAAAAATTAATCTGCTTTCAGTAGGCTCATTTGCCATCACAGAAAATAGATGCATTTTATATTTGTGCAGTGCAAATGAAATACTGATGACATGCAGTAGTTGAATAGCAGCATGCTTAAAGTGCATTGATTAGTTGATTTGCTGATATTTATTTTTATAAAATCATAGAATAATTTTTATAAAATTACAGAATAATTGAAAGGACATTTAAAGGTCATTCAGTCCAAACTCCCCTGGAATGAGCAGCAACATCTCCATCTAAATCAGATTGCTCAGGGCTCTGTCCAACCTGACTTTAAATGTTTCCAGAGATGGGCCACCTCTCTGGACAGCCTGTTCCAGTGTCTCACCAGCCTCACTTAAAAATATTTCTTCCATATATCCTGTCTAAATTGCACCTTTTTTAGTTTAAAACCATTACCATTACACATTGCATGAATTCTAGTGCTTCAGGTGCTGTTACAGACACTGTGCTAGGGAAAAAAGTAGTCTGTTTCTAAACAAGTAGAAGAACCCCACAGATCTATATATGAAGTATTTTGGTGTCAGGTAACTGCAAACTGTCTTGAAGAGTGGAATTACCCAGCTGTAAGAGAAGCCACCCTGATATACCCTCCCTTAAAATGGTGTGGATATCATCCCTCAAGTCCCGTACTACAGCCAGGTACTGGCTTGCTGCCAAATACCATAAGAAGAAGAGACAAGCACTTATTTATTCACTATTTAAAAATTACTCCTAAAGCTTGTAACTGCTCAGGAAAAGGCATTGCCTTGTATGGAGGGTAATACCAAGAAGATGAGTTACTCTGTGCTAGTCTCTTTATTAATACAATTGCTGTGTTTGCAGTGCTTTTCTTTTTTTGCCAAGATGAACTCCAGAAACTGTTGAAAACTCTTTCTAGGTTATAAATAATCCTACCTCCAGGTACTCCTTGTGGAAGACAAGTGCTGGATAGGAATGGATGTGACACAGTGCTGATTTCCTGTCCTAGGAGAGTAAGATCTGGTAGCTGCTTTCAGACATTCTCCCTAGACTTCCTCCAGCTTTCCTTTCCTGGTTTCTTGTCTCTGCAGGTGTGCAGGATCATCTCAGATGGGCAGTGTCTCTGTCCACGTAGGTAGCAGCCAAGGGGCACAGCTTCTCACCTGTGGGAAGGCAAATGAGTCTCTTTTCAGAGCTGCTCTTCTCAGCTTTAAACTGTTGATATTTGATATGCAGGGCAGTATTTAACTGGAATCCCTGTGTTCTTCTCTGGTCAGCTAGGTGACGGGTGAAATTGGATCAGATGGCTCAGAGTGCAGGAGCAGGCAAGGGTTCATGACTCAAGTTATGGCCTGTGGAGCAGAGCTGCTGGTGCAATGATGTTCAGTCAGCCACTCCATGCACATAGGGAGGCTGAAGTGATGGTGATGCAGAAGGGGGTCTGGTGAGATGATGTTGAACTCATCTTTATTTTTAAGTCCTAATAACATATGTTTCTGTCTCTTTTTGGGTGAGCAGTTTCACTGCAGGGTTTCCTAAGAAGCCAGGATTAAGTGCATTAATGCAAACTGTTTTGGAGCTGTACACAACTTTGGAGTAGTTGTAACATTTGTGACAGTACAGAGAAAGGCAGATAACCTCAGAGTGCCACCAAATGCCTGTGGCTGAACTGTTGCTGACCCCATGTGCCCCAAACCTTGTACCAGTGCTCTCAGCTGCAGTGAAACAGAGCCTGCCTAGCTTCCATTTAGATAATAAATACAGATTTGCTTGTGCAAAACATAAGAACTGTATGTAGGGACATAACTCCTCCATTCTCTTTTCAGAAATGCAGTTACGTCCTTTTAACTTTTTTCTCTTATGATCTACTCTGCAAGTTCAAACACTGTATGATGCAATTTAGAACTGCTCCAGGGCATCAGTATCAGCTCAGCATGCTGCTCAGCATCATCTATAATCCATCTCTGCTTCTCTGACACTGGTATGTAGCTGAAATGTATAGGCTGAAAGAAACTCATGGTATCCAGCAAGTTGTGCCAGATTTCTGGAAAGTCTTTTCAACAAGCTGGTCCTTCATGAAAATGTGAGCATGGGTGAGAAAGAGAAATGTTAAAAGGAAATGTGTTAAGCCTCTGAGACAGAGAATATGAACAATGTATGAAATATAATTAATCCGAGTTGTCCATGACACATGCAAAATAATTGGAAGTATTTTGAGTTATAAGTAAGATTAATTAACCCATAGTTCTTCAGTTCTTGACCATGCACTAATACAGTTCTAGCCTGATTGTTGTTTTCTTAGCAGTCAGAGCCATCTCCAGGGAGAACGAGGAGAACTTAAATACCCATGTAGGGTTTAAAGAGGGCCTTGAGCCCAGGCCACCTGTGCTACAGTTCACAAAGACTAAAAAAAGGAGGGTGATTGGATGTAATTTTGAGTGAATGATTGGGATCCTGTGCTTTCCCGGGGTTTCTGTGCTGTATGTCTTAGTCTGTGCCTTGAGCAGCTCTGTTGGACTCATTTTTCATAGTTTAGGTGCAAGATGACTGATTCTGGCACTGCAAACAGGCTTGGGTATGAGTTGGCAGGCTTTATGTTTAGAAACCAAAGTGCCTGTGGGCTCTCAGGTACCTAAGTGTAAATCTCAGTCTTGAGTTTTAGAAGTGTGGGTACTTGTGCTATTTTGGGACCAAGGCACTGAACAACTCTGCAATATTTTGTACATGCAATCCAAATTTAATAAACAACATTCCCACTCCTCTTCTGTGGGCTGTATGTGAGTAGTGACACTGCTGTGGTTCAGCATCGTTTGTAAACACCGTTTGGTGATGGGAGCACATTTCTGCATGAACATCCCCAGGAGCAGAAGTACATAGTAACAAGTGTGGTGCTGTGACTAGCAGCAATGTAGTAGTCAACACAGCAGCAGAATCACCATTTTGAAGTCCAGTTCTCCTTATAGAGAAAATCAAGTCTGTTTTCAAAGACCCTGGTCAATGTGCATGATGGTCATCTTCTACATGCCTGCTCTTTCTGTGTGACTTCTCAGACCATTGTATCTCTCCTTTCCCATCTTGTATGTTCTCAAAATTCCAGTCTAGCTCCATCCCTGGTGTAATGGAGAAAGCCCCTGAACAGTCTCACAGCCCTTGGTTAATGAACTTTTAGGTTAAAAAATAGAAATTGACATGTAGAACTAAAACCTTACTTTTGCCAGGAGCAGATGAATCTGGAGATGCCTCCAGTTCATACTTGGTGAGTGATGTTTATCAGGTAAACAAGATCTGATTTAAACTGATTTAACTTGTGAAAGCTTGCAGCAGTTGCCATGTGCATCAGCCCCCATGTTTAGAGAGAGCAGTATTTATTCCTTTCAGGAGGAATATCAGACACTTTTAATCTGTCAGAGATGGTTCTTTGTAACACTGGTGCTTTAGATTTTAAAGGCTTATATCCTTTATGCATTTCTTTTAACCTGCTAAATGTGTTGGGTGTTGTATGTGCTAACCCTGAACTCAACTTCTACAGAATTTAACTTTGTACTCACAGCTGCTGCACTGAGGTTGACATTTTTACATTAATTTAGTCCAGGCCATTAGTGTACAGAATACATGACTGATGTAATTTACTGTAAGAGTGGTGTTTTCCACATTCACATCTGTTCTGTGATCATAAGCCCATACATTGAAGTGCTTAAATACTCCACTAGGAACCATTCAGATCGCAGGTGAAAAGATCAACCCCATCTTAGAGCATGGGTTTTCATTTCCTGCCTTCTCAGTCTGCCTTTTCTCTTTCTGCAGCTTGTGGATGTGACCTGGCTCAAGGAGGATTTTTTGTGAGACAGGGAGACTACATCTGTACTTTGGACTACCAGAGACTCTATGGCACACGATGCTTCAGTTGTGATGAATTCATTGAGGGAGAAGTGGTCTCAGCACTGGGCAAAACCTATCACCCAGACTGTTTCGTGTGTGCTGTCTGCAGGTAGGTTTTCTGCATGAAGGTGTGTTTCATTTAAAAGCTGGATTTTGAAAGACTGATGCCAGGCATCACCTATAGCCCAGAGATAGGGTTTTCTGCTATTCACTCCTTTAAAAATTGCAGAATTAAAAAGAAAAAAACAAGTCTGCAAATTTTGAGTGCCTCCCTTTTTCCAAATGTGTTTTTTCTGGTTTATGTTTTCTTATGTGTGAGGTTTTCAAAGTACTTTAGAAACTGCCACTGTTTCCACTGAAAGACATTTTGCCCCAAATGTTGCTTTATTTCTGTTGTGTCTGCTGTTTTGTCAATTGTTGACTGAAGTTACAAAGGATTCCAGTGCCAGTGGCTGGGTCCTCAGCATGCCAGCTGGATATCATATTAATAGATTTAAACAGAATTTTCACAGTGCTTTTTCTCAGAAACTTCAATAGCCATTTAAAATAGGACAGAAAGGTCCTGGACTGTTAAAGACATTTGATGTCACCGAGGATCTCCTTAGACAGGGATGTGACAAGTGACACAGCACACAAGCCTTTCCCCTACTAAAGCCTAGTGCAGTTCAGTGGGATCACTTCCCATATGGGTATCAGACTCAGCAGTACAAGGGACTGATGTCATTTTGACCTCCACCTCAATCCTCTTGTGCAGAAATAGCACAAACATATCTGTTGAAGACTTCATGAAGAAGCTTGAAGTCCACTAAACCTTCAGGAAATGCACTGTTCCAGCAGTTTGGAGCAAATGGAAATGTTGCCATAGTTTCTCTGGCTAAACTGGAGCTTTTAGGAGTGCAAGAAAAGCAACCTGGCTTTCAAAGGGAAAGTCCAGCCAGGCAGTGGTGCAGCACAGTTGAGGTGCTGTGTGTGCTGGTGCCTCGTGCAGGTGCCTGTGCAGTCCCAAAGCAGCGTGTCCCCGTCACTGTGCCTGACTGCCAGCCCAGCGTGCCCAGCACACAGAGCTGCTGAGCTCTGACACCCTCCTGGGCTGATGCAGGAGCAGGACTTCAAATTCCAGAACAGCTGTGGCTCATGGCAGGATCTCAGTTAAATAAAGCAATTAAACAAATAATAATAATAGCCATGATAAGGGGAAGGCTCTGAGATGGACAAGCCTTTATTATATTAAATTCTAAGTTTTGCTCTGTTTCATAGGACATTTTTCCTTTTGGATACTTTAAACAAACATGAAGAGTAAAAATAAGGAAAAATCCTAAAATCTTTTTCATATTTTATTTTTTCTTTTGATAGTAAAGAAAATTATTTCAAATGGATCTCATGAGTTAACTGCTGGCTGCACATTCTCTTGGCCTGCAGCTTGGCAGTATTATTGCTCTTTCATAGATGAACAGAGCTTATTCCTGTTACCTTTGTTCTTAGCACTAGTACCTTCTGTAGTGTAGTGCCTCACTTCTGTAAAGTGAGGTTCTTCTTTATTTAAGAGAAATCAAAAAGTGTTTGAGTCCATTTTTCCTGCTAAACGAGCTTGTATTCTCAGTCACACCACTAGAGTTTAGCAGAATTTTTTAAAATGTTTGTTACTGTACTTAGCAGCTTGGTACTTAACCTGGGTTTCAGCCTGTTGTATATACCAACTCCTGTGGTATTTAGTCAGTCCTTCAGCTGATAGTTTGGAGCTTGGTACAGTTTATTTTGCCTCCCTGGAAATCTGGAATAATTTTCCTTCTGACTAAAATATTTGTTTTTAAGTACCTAACAATTCAGGTGAGTTAAATTGCAGCACTGTGAAATTATTCATGCTACAAATGTCATGTGTGGTGAAGATGTGATAAAGCTTTTAAAAATGAAGTTCCTGATTCAATAATATGTCATTTAAAAAGAAAATCAGAGATGTTCCCTAAACTTCTGTATAAGTAAATAGTTATATTAAATACTATTTCACTGTTTTTAATTGTTCAGTAGAGAGATCCAGATTTGCATCTGTTGCTTTCCTTAGGAGGACACACAAATTCATATTGTCTTCATCAGAGCCAGATAATGCCCTGCTGACTAGCAGGATTCAATTAGTGTCTCCCAGGGGGGTTGTAACACTGATTTGTGGTGCAGAGCAGCAGAAGAATCCTGTCATGTGTTTATATGCTTTAAATCAGCCTCAATTACCCCTGTCATTGCAAGCCAGACATAACCTGTGTTTTTTATGGGGAAGAGTGTCCTGTCTAAACATCATCAGCATTTATTTCATTGAATTATATCCTCAGTAAAAATTAGGTTGGTAGACTGTAAAGATGTGTTGTTTAAGCCAAAAGAAGAAACTTGTTTGCTTGTTTAAAAAACAGTAATTATAAAAGAGGGGGGAAAAGGTGTAAAGCTCTCTCTACCTGAACATGTTCCTTAGTGGGGAGAGTCAGAACCATTTGTGCCCTCATTTCTTACAGATGGGCAGAAATCTTAAATACTGGGCCAACTCACACTGTCAGTAGCAGTTGGCAGATGCTGCCAGCTGCATTTGGCATCACCTTTTACAGTCAGACTTTAATGTGGGTGCTGTGTTAGAAATCTGACTTCCAGAATGGTGTGAATTTGAGAGGTGGTGACTGCCTGCCAGTGAGGCTGATCCTGCACTCCTGGAAACCAAGCCAGGCTCGTACCATCTTCAGCATGGAAACCCTGGCAGCAGAAGGCATTTTGCACTCATGACACATTTCCCCAGAATGCTGCAGGATCGTTAAATTCTTTTAAATTAGCACTTCTGCAACCCCTATTTCTGTAGCTGCTGAAGTAACACTTTTAAACTGTTCCTACATTGAATAATAAACCAGTGTCAGTAGCAACTCCTTTTTTTTTTTCTTTCCTTATTTTCAAGGAAGAGGAGGTTTGAATAGAAACATGTGGGAAGTGTATGGTAGCATCAGTGAGAAAATCCAGCTAGTGGGAGCAGTGGGAAAAAGTCAGCAATCCAAGCACAGTTGTCTCCTGATATTCCTGCTGTTGGATGCCACGAGGCCCAGTGTCACAGGGAGCTGTATTCCTTGCACCCTCTGTGCTGCATTTGTAACCTGCTGCCCTCCTCTGTGGAAAAGGTGGTGTGTCAGAAATGCTGCTCATCCCTGGGCATCTCTTGGGAGTCAGCTGCTACTGCCCAGAGCTGCCACAAGCTAAAGGCTGAAGAAAACGATTCAGTGTTCAGAGAAAAAACTATTAAAAGTACAAGATATTGTGCCATCCTATTTGTTTGTTTCTCTCTATCTTGTGTTAACCAAGTGTCTCTTAAAAAAAAAAATCAGGTTTTAATTGCATGTTTGCTCTGCTGGAGTAAAAATTGAGGGTTTAATCCCTTCTTCTTCCAGTGCCATTCATAGTCTAGTGAAACCATTTTCTGCTGTCTGTGTTTTGTGATGATAATACCTAAAACTAGGAATGAGTGGAAGAATAACAACATAGATTGAAAACTCTTGCAGATTAAATGCTTACTCTGAATTCCCAGGAAGTGGCTGAGCAATCTTCTTACAGCTTCATTAATTGGAAGGAGCTGTATCCTCCAGAAGGCTGCCAAAGACATTTCCTTCAAAAGCTTCATGTGTTTGTAAAAGTGAAATGGAAAGAGGGAGAAAATTGAGGTTGGCAATAGAAGCTTAGTTTTATTAAAATTTTGCACATACTTCTTGCATGGCTGTCGTAGACAGGACAGTGTGGCTTTTATGTAGGATGGGAAAGGGCAGGACATTGAGGTTTTCAGAAAGAAATGGGTTGTTATACCTGTGATAATACTCTGAAAATGGAATTTTCAGGAGATGTCTTAGTATATTAATAGCTTATATAGATTTATTAAGCATATAGAGAGGTCTTTATAATGTTGTACCTAAAGTATGATTTCTGTTACTGATGGGCTATGTGTTCACTGGATATAAAAAACCTGGGATTTGCTTTTATTACTGTAATAAGTATTACTCTAATTAGTAAAACTGGGGAGACTGGTGTTTGTGTACCCAGTTGGAGGTGTGTATTTAATAGTTGCCCCTTTAGTTTCAGTATTCTTGTACTTAGAAGTTGGAAAAAAATTGTGACGTGTAAATGATAAAGAGAGGACAACTTGGCCCTTAGCTGGAGGGTAGATAAGCACAGACATCCCAGATTAATAAGGAAACAGGTTCATGTTTGCTGTACAGAATTTTGATACCTAACTTTTTCTGAATTCAGGAAGTTTTCTTTTAAAACAGCATCTTGGCAGAAGCTGAATATGTGCCATGTGCAGGTGAGTGGTATGTGGAGGGGAAAGAGGCAGATACAGATTCTTCAGGGGGTTGCATGCCAAACCCAGCTCTAAAACCTCTTTCAATCCATTTGTATTTTTATGTTCTTCCAGAAGGTAGTTCACTTTGGCCAGGCAGTTGAATATAAAGAATCAGAAAGCTGAAATCCTTTTCTTTTTTCAGCAGAAGATTGTGTAGTCCTACATATATAACACAGCTGCTTTTAGAAAGAACTGGGATCTTTTGTGTGGGTATGTCTTAAGAAATTAGGGTAATACTGAAAATTAGAAGTTCTTATTCAGTTTCTTTTTAAACAGGGCAATCATGTCAGACTTTCTGAATATGCTAAACCTTTTTATTTGCTGACTTTCTTTAGTGCTGCTGAATTTTGAAGGGTTTATGTTTCCACTTGAAATCAGCCTGAGTGTTCTTGGCATTTTGATTCTAAACCAAATATGTTTATCAACATATGCTTCTTCCCAAATAAAGGGGTGGTGTTGTGCTGCTCTTGAAATTTAGATCTGCTGCCCTTCAGGGCAAGGTCTGGAGCTCAAGTCCTGTGAGGAGCAGCTGAGGGTAGTGGAGTTGTTTATCTGGAGAAAAGGAGGCTCGGGGGTTACTCACTGCTCTCTACAGCTGCCTGAAAGGAGACTGTAGTGAGGTGGGGGTCAGTTTCTTCTCCCAGACAACCAGCAATAGGACAGGGGAAATGTCTTTAAGTTGCACCAAAGGAGGTTCAGATTGGATATTAGGAAAATTTTCTTTGCTGAAAAGGGGGTGAAACACTGGAACAGGGTGCCCAAGGAAGTGATGGGGTCACCATCCCTGGCAGTGTTCACAAAACGAGTAGATGTGGCACTGTGCAATGATATGAGCACGGTGGTGTTTGGTCAAAGGCTGGACTTGGTGATCTTGGAGGTCTTTTCTAACCTTAGTGATTCCAGGGTTATTTGATCCTGTATGGAGCATCCCTACAGCCCTAGGGTAATGCAAAATGGAAGGGATCTGTGGGGGCCCTGTGGTCCAGCCCCTGGCTCAAAGCAAGTCCAGTTTGAGCAGACAGCTGATGGCATTCCTCTAACATATTTCTAAGGATGGAGATCCCACAGGCTCCCTGAACAGTGTGTTCAGCATTCAAAAGGCTCATGGTAATTTTTTTTTCCTTATACTGAGTTGACATTTCCTGTGTTCCAACTTCTGTCTGCTGCCTCTTGTCCATTCACTCTTTACCTCTGGGAAGAGTGTGGCTCCAGTTTCATGTACATGTCATCAGGCAGATTGAGACTGCAATGTGATCTCCCCTGAGCAGGTACATCTCCTGCAGCCCCTGCCTGCCCATGTGTCCTGTGCTACAGCTCTGGTCCTGGCCACCTTCCCTCATCTCCCTCCAGTAAACCTTGTCCTGAGGAGCCCAAAATGGTGCCTGCTGCAGTCTCTTAAACGAGGAACATCAGGGAAGACCACATTCCTGGATCTGATGGCTACACTAATGCCTCCCAGGATGTGGCTGACCTTTCTTTGCCATGGGGATACTCTGCTGACTCGTGTCCAATATGGTGTCCACTGGGACCCCCACATCTTCTTCTGCTTTCCATCTGATTACCCCCTGGTGTACTGGTGCATGGGGTTATTCCTTCCTGCTTGCAGGATTTAGCATTTGCCCTTGCTGAAATTTGTGTAGATGGTAGATAGGACACAATGTCCACTTTGTATCACCGTTTCAGTCCATGGGGTCAAATTCATCCCTGTGGAGCACCTTGAGGGATGTGACTGCACCAGGTACAAACTGGAGCAGAATTTGATCCTGTGGGTCCTTAGGTTGCAGTCTGACATTACACCTGACCTGGTGTAATGCAGCCAGCTACTGAAATGAATAGCTTTGCTCCCTCCACTACCCAACCACAGGCTTCTGTTAATTTTCATATATCAAATTTAATTGATGGTTCAGCCACAGAGTCAGATCTGCAATTTAAAGAATAGATGGCCATCCATCTGCTCTGAAAAAAAAAAAAAAATTCTTTTGTCCCTTCTAGAAAGCTTGAGTGCCTTGCCCACAGCTGCATAGATTGAGGCATGGTGCAGAGAAAGACAAGGCCGTTGGAGGACCTGATCTTTTGGTATCAGCACACATTTACCCTGGATTAGGCTCATGGTGATTTGATGTTTTACAATGTAGTTCTGTTGGTCACCTCCAGACTTTTTCTAGGTTTGCAAATATTGTAGGCAGGTGGATAAAACAAAATTTGTTGGGAAATGAATCACAGATGTATTAAAATTCTACGAGTCATTTGAGAAAGCTGCTTTAAAAATGCTCTTAATGCTCTTTTTAAAAACAGATTATCCAACTGTGAAAATCTCACTGAATATTTATAAAAGGATAAGTAGCTAATTAAAGCCCTGTCCTGGTTTCTGCAATACCTAGCAGTGTTCAGTGGGTGACTGGTGGTGAGATATCACTGTACTTGAAGGCAGATATGCTGCTCTTAGACTAAAATTTTATATATAGTCTTGCTCACAACTTAACAGAGCTCAGAAACTGAAACCTTGTTAATTGACTGTTACCACCTTCTGTTGTGCCTTCACTCATACTGGCACTGAAATGCTTGAGCAGAGCTGCTTGTGAAAGGAAGAGGTCAGCTGGTACAGAAAAACTGACAAATGTGTTGGGTATGAATTCCCAGTGAACAAAACAGCGAAACAAACTTTGAGGCATATTTATGGGTTTAGAGGACCTGTGAGGGAAGGAAAGGTCTGTCTGTACCTTGGGTAGACAGTTCCAAGGAGTATTTCCCTGGGGTTTTTTTAGAGCAAGGTGTCTTGCACGTTTGGAGAACAATAAAGAATCAGAATTGTTGCCCTCTCCCACTGGGATGGAAAGGTACTGTGATTAGTTACTGAACTCTTAGAAAATAAACCAAATACAATATTTTTGTGGGCTAGGAAACCCCCTACGTGTCCTCCCATCTGAAGAGGTTTTGTGACATGCTGTGGTGCCTGTGAGCTTTGGCACATCTGTAGGTGTCATTGGCCTGGTTCTGTCTTTGTGCCATAGGAGGTCACTTACCCTATTCTTCTCTTCTAGTTTTAACTTATTTCCTTTTAGATTGTCTAATTGCTTAGACAATGATGAACCAATTCAAAGTGTTTGCTCCCTGCTACTACTTTACCTGCTGCTTGGTGTATCTGTTTGAGCAGGGCTTCTCTGCTCAGTTGGAAGTTCAGCTGGTTCTTTACTAGGGATATCCCTGAGTCAGGAAGAAACACTGACCTTACCCCTCCCTACTGCTCCTAATACACTACATCTGAGGTTGTTCAGTAGTGACATTGCATTCAGATTGCTCAGAGCAGTGAAGTGCTCACAGCTTCCAGCCCATCACCATCCCCAGGACTGTTAGTGGTGCAAAGCTGTTTCACTGAGACATCTCAGGAGAGCCCAGCTGGGTCCTGGGCTGAGCCCAGCCTTGGTTCTCACAGAGACTGTGGCAAAACACAGTGGAAGGTGCTGTCCTGCCCAGGGCATGCAGCTGTGCACAGGAATAAAAGATGCCAGCGTAGTTGTGTGGCTGTCAGTGTGGTTGTGTGATGGTATCAGTGGGGCTGGTTTCTGGGGGTTTCATTTGGAGCAGATTACCAGTGGTTGTAAGAAGTGTGTGTGTATCTGTCAATTGAGTTGTCTTCCTGAAAACACATAGGAGATCAATTGCAAGTTCTTGTTTCAGTTCTGGAGCAGTTGACTTCCCTTGGCTTGTGTCTTTCCAGGTCAATTAGTAGTGATAAGTCACTAGACTTGATTTTGTAATATTTTGTTCAAGTGAAAACATGATTAAATGGGTTTTTTTCACATTGGCAGAAGAAAATTAGGACAGCATTTGAATTATATCACTCCATTTTTGAGACGGTTTTTGGTAATTAGTCATGAATTTATATTTTTATATTTTTTTATATTTTCTATGCAGAAGTGTATCACATTTACTAATTTTTATTCAGCTATATGTATGCTCATTTGAATAAACTTTGGGTTGGGCCAGATGACCTTCAGAGGTCCTTTCCAACCACACTCTTCTGTAAGTTCATAAAACTTTCATTACTCCATGTATTAGAAGTCTCTCTGATTTAAAAAAGTTTCAAAATCTGTTGCAGACAACATCTATGACCTAAAAAGTTAGTTCTGGGGGGTTTTTTTGAATATATGGCACAGAAACTTGCTGCTGCTACACTGCTGCAAGACAGAACAGATTTGCTCACTGGAGTGCAGCTCCATCACATCCTGTCTGTCACACTCGAGACAATATTGTCTTCTGGTTAGGTTGTTGAGTAAAATCCCCATGGTACAAAATCCTCTTTGAAATAGGTGGGAATTTAGGCCTCCTGGATCTGTACTAACATGGTATTGAACCTGCTTGTACCAGAATCACATATTGATCATTTAGTTGGGTCAAACAGCAATTTTGAATGCTATTTCCATAAAGTATTTTTCCTTATCTTAACTTTAGGTAAGTGAGAAGGTAGGAGGTTTTTGGAGTATAAAGTCATTGTAGAAGAGAAAAAAAAAAAAAAAAAAGGGAAAAGCAGAAATTCTTATCAGATATCAAAAAAGATATTAATTTTCAAGCTCCATGTGTTCTCATGATTTTTTAAAGTAGCAGCAATGGTCCAAAATGGATGGCAGTGTTGAACATTTACTTATCTGGTTTCAAATATATTTTAGTAACATTATATAGAAACAAAGGACAGAATTGCTTTCGCTCTTTTTCTAAGTAACAAAAAATTTCTTTTAAATGTAATTCAAATGTAGAATAAACTTCTCTTAGGCAGTTTGGGGAGCAAAATAATGTTTAAGTTTAGCACAAAGTATCTGTGTAGCTTTTGTAGTGAAGACAACCTCACAACTGGTATGAGTTTGATAGCATTTGTGAGGAATTGCCATGCAGAGTTTTAATGAAGTTTTAATGAAATAGTCTGATCAGATGGACTTCACCATGAGGCAGAAGGTATGTGTTGTGTTTGTGCCCCACTTAAGCCATATTTTGATAGCTTGGATAGGGATTTAGTTGGACATGAGCTTTGGGTGGAGTGAAATGTGATTCTAAATCCTCGCCATCCTTTGCTGCATATGAAGTGATTTGTCCATCTGGTTCCCTTAGAGAAAAAGCCTCAGTGCTTTCTGTGCCCAGACAAGGAAGTGCACAGCAGAGAGCTTTTTGTTTTGAGGACATTGATAAAAAGGAATGATTTAATTAAGTGTAAGAAGAGCTGTTGTTGAGTAGGGAAAACAAGTAATGTAGACACTGTGGGTTTTATAACTGGGATAGGTTTTTTCCTTTGAGAGTTCACTAGCATGTGCTTTCTAAGCACATAGATTAAGAGAAGGACTTAGATGTGGTAAAAGTTGCGAGGACAAGTGCTTTTTTTTAATGTATAAAAGTCATCACTCTTGTGCATCTATTTAACAACATAAAAGCAGTTGCATTTGCCTCCACTTAACTCCCTGTAATGCCAATTTTATTTTCATTCTGCAACTGATCCTGTTAGTGATGAACGCTGGCTGATACTACATTTCTTAGATACACAACAATTTGGATTTGAGTGCTCACTGTGTTTTTATATCTTTAGATATTATTTTTTTCCCCCTAAGAAGCTGTAACCATCTGCATTTGAAGCTGTTTGATATGTCCCTTTGATACTTAAGCCTCCAAGTGGCTGGAAAACTGAATGAGAGCTGGGCAAGCAGAGGAAAAGAAGCCAGAGAATACTCAGTTCCTTTATGGAAAGATATTTAATTTCAATAAAGGTGTGAGGCTGACACCAGTTTGCTTTTGTTTCTGCTGTTGCAGGTTGCCTTTCCCCGCGGGTGACCGGGTGACTTTTAACGGGAAGGAGTGCATCTGCCAGAAATGTTCCCTGCCCCCTTCCAGCAGCGCTGGCTCTTTCCCTGTACAGAACCTGCGGAGTAAGTACGGATTTCTGCTCTCTTCACTCAGTACTTCTCGGGCTGCACAGGTTTAAAGAACAGAATTTGACACCAGTATGTGTAACTGGAGCTTGCACCGCCCTGCTGCGGAAGAGGTGTCTTGAAATACAATGTAGCCTTGTGAAAAAGTATGGAATGGTTTTTCAAGGAAGTCTGTCATTAAAAAGAAACACAGATGGTGCCATTATGGGATTAACAATACGCAGAAAACCTCAAAAATTTGTTTAAAAAGAACTAAATAAAATTATTTGCAGAAAAATATAATATAGATGTTAACATTTTTGAAGATTTAGTCCAAGTCCAGCTGAAATAAAATCCAGTGTGAGACTTAATGATTTGTAAGTGTTCCAGTATTGCTTCAGAATATATCAATGACAAGACTGCATGGCTAAATACAACACAGGAAAGGGTTTAATGTGTGAAATGTGTAAAATGGGGGACATTCATCTTGACCTTAAGACTATTGTGCACTATCAGAAGGTACAAACACTACAGGGAAGAAATGTGGTCTTTTCACACCAACTTTTTTTTGCATTAGATCATAGATGGTGTTGCTCTGAACTCTGTTCCTCTGCTGTTTTGTTCATGAAATGCTTCCATGCTTTTAGAGTCCACCACTACCTTTATGTCACTAAACAGCAGCAGCAGTTCAGTTAAACAGCAAAAACAGAAATGTTTTTAATGACTATCACATCAAGCTGGATTCAACATGGCTGAGGAAGGGATGGATTGCTCATCTTCCTGCATGTGGAATCTGGCACACTTCTGGGAGAAACCTCTCCTTTTTCATTCTGTTTTCTTTTTTCCTCCATGTTTCTTCCCAGAAGTTTTCACCATCTCCTTTGTACAGTTCATCAGCCAAAGCTGCTGGGTGAATGCTCTGTGAGATTCTCTACTAATTCCTCTTGCTAAGGCCATTCTCTTTTGGGGCTAGGATAGCCCTCTCTGTTAGGTGCTTTCTCTTGTCACTTATTCCAGAGATGGATCATCCTTGGCCATCTTTGCTGTCTCCTTGTCATATGTGAAAAGTGCCTTTGACTGTAATGGCCATTATTTGCCTGGTTGAGTATTGTCAGAACAAGTTCCTTTGATTATCTGTGATACAGAATCCTTTAATGTATTTACATTCCCTTTCTCTGTGCACACACACTCACCATGGAGAGTTCTTCTTGTCATTGCACTTCCCTGGCTCTCTTGGGCCACTGCACTGACTCTTCCCAGAGCACAGGTACCTGAAAACCTCAGCAAACCACTTGCCTCAGATGGAAACAGCACCAGAAGCACATCTTTGTGCAAAACCTGGCCTTGGAAAAAGTTTGACTTTTCCCTAAATTAAATCTCAAACATGTTTATTTAAGCCTCAATTACATCTCTCTTTTAAATCTCATTAGAAATGGTTAAATCTTTCCATAGGGTTTCAGTGGAATTGTTCGAGAGTCTTGATTCAAACTTGAATGATATCTGCCACACTTTGGACTGGACTTCTGAAAGAATTCACCTGAGACATACCAGCTCTGCTTTTCAAACCATGTCCTGAGGCAGGTGGGCTGCTAGGTACAATGACTTCTCAAAGGGCATACCTGGCCTGCAAGTAAATTGTGCCATGGTGTTGCCAAGGTCCCAGATAAATATCATCCTTTACCTGTGTAGATTGTATCCTTTCTTATCCCTTCCTTCCTCCCATTTCCCCAGTGCCTGCAGTGCAGCTACAGGCCAGCATCTCCTGATTTCATGGTGACATGCAGCTCCCCCGAGCTGGGAAGCTCCTGGGATTCAGGAATTTGAATAGCAATGTATAATCCCTCCTCATTGTGGGGGGTTTGATGGGTCAGTAGGAAGCTCTGCAGCACAAGTTCACAGAGGTGTGTGCCTGTACATGCAGCAGGATATGTAAGAATCTGACCAGTGACAATACACAGAAATTTAGCTAAATGTCTGAAAAGATACTAAAGAATTTGGGAAACATTCAGATTAATATGTGAGATGTGAAAAGCAGTATGTAATATCAGCTGTTTTCCAAGCATGTAAACCTTAGGCTAGAAGCAGTGTTTCAGGAATAAACAAACATTGTCAGAGACATCCTGGTTGAACTGGAGAACTGAAAATCCATTGTGGCTGGCTGTAGCTCTGCTACATGTTACACAGAGCAGTGGATGGTGTATCTCCCAACAACAGCTTTCTTGGAAGAGACCTTAATGCTTTAAGCCAGCATTTCTTTATAGTAGTGCACAAAAACATACGACTTCAGGCAAACTTACTCAAGGAACAAGTAGTGCGTTGACCCACTGTTAACACTGGGTTTGTTCCTGTCTCAGAACTGCCTGATGTGTACCATGTGTGCTGTTCAGCAGCCTATTTATCTCAGCAATGCTTTCAGAATATCTCTTGGGGACTCACTGAGCTCCCAACATCACTGCCCTCTCTGACAAGCCCTTTTTTTTTCATCCTTCCTTTTTGCTTCCAACCTCCTTCATTGAGAGAAATGAAGAATGCAAAATACTTGCTTCCTGCCCGAGTCCTTGGATTTTTTTGTTATTATACAAGTACCTACCTCTCTGTTTTGTTTTGTTTTATAAAACAGTAGCTCTGAAAATCTCTTGTGACACTGTTGAGAGTACTCAAGGAACAATATCAACATGTAGCTGCAAATTGATGTGTTCTGCAGAATTGTTGGTTGAAATTAGTTGAGTCACCAAAGGATGCAGCACCCAACATGGGAAGTCAAGGACGCTGCATCAGTAGGCACTGTTGGCATAGCAACCACAATGTTTGTGCAATTATCTGGCACTTTACAGAGAAAACAGTGGCTGGGAATAAAAAAAAATAGCTCACACAATGCTGCATTTCTGCCCACCCAAGCTTAAACCAGATGAAAGGTGAATGACATCTGAGCACATGATGTTGTATCCAGTTTATGAAATAAACCCTCCAGCAGTGAGATTAAATTAGATTACCAGATGAATCCCCAGTACAGAGGAGATCAAAAACAAAATTTCTGATTGCAGTATTACAATAGATACTGTGGAATACTGCAGGGGCTAAAGCCAGGCACACACCCAAATGTTCTTTTTTATGAGCTAAACTCAAATGTTCTGATCTGTAGTGCACAGGCTTTTGTGCTAGGCTTGTTTCCACGTACTGGTGCTCTAGAGGGTAACATTAAAGAGGTACATTATTGCTCCCTCAGTACATTCCAAATCCACTAAAGGCAAATACAAACTATGCTTTATTGTTGTGTGCTCAGAATTGAAACATTTACAGTTTCACTTACACTGTCTCGTTAGGGTCATGTAACCAACTAAATACAATCTTAAATCAGAAGGGTTTTAAGAGCACTGTTTAAATGTTTTAATGAAATCCTAGGTTTAGAGTTCTTTCTTAATAACTAGAGAAATCTTTTTAATGCTTTTGCATAGCTTTCTCGTCCATGTAAGACACTGTTGTGAGGTTTTTTTTCCCTGCTGGCATCTCTGAATGCTTAGGTGTCTTTCAGGTTTTGTCTTTTCCTCTAGAAAATTGGTGGTATACCTGAAGAATTTCTAAAAATACTATGTATTTTTACACATGGGATGGAAGATATTTTATGGAGGATTAGAAGGATTACTGAGATATTGCTATTAGAATCAATTTATCACTGGCATTTATCCCTATTTTTTCCACATATTCTGACTATTTTAACATTTAGTAAGAAAATCATACATAGACAGGGAATCTGTAGAGTGAAGACTGAATGAGAGATGGATCTTTTAGGGTGTTAGAGGGCTCATTTGAGATATAGAGAACCAGGTCCAAATCCCATGTCTATGTAACATTTCTGAAGAGGGCACTCACTGGTGGACTCTTTGTGTGGAAACTGAGGGTAAATTTGGCTTTTAGTAGCTTAGGCAAAATCTTCCATTGTTAAAAAAAAAAGGCAACGAAACACCTAGAAAGTCTTATTCTCAATTACTCTCCCTGGGGAGTATAGCTGCTTCTCCTACAGCCTGTTTAACCAACACAGACTAACTTCTGTTACCCAGTTATTGCATGTTTTAAAAGTATTTTTTGTTAGCACCTCCTGGAGCTTTAATATAAGTGAATTTCTACAAAGAATAAATATATAGGCAGCCATCACTGTCACATATTGAAATGTCTGTAATGCCTCTTAAGTATTGGTGTGTTTTTCCTGGCTACAGGAAAATTCGTATCAGAATTTCACCTTGGATTTTCTTCATGGTTTCACAAAGAATTTTGAAATAAGTAGAGCTTGCAGATACAGAGGCAAAGTCTAAAACTGAACCAATTATTTGTTTTACTCTTTGTCTTTTTTATTTCTTTTATTAGGCTGATTTACGATGCTTGAAAAATTATTCAGCAAAACTTCGTATTTTTTAAACATGGTATAAATGAATTAAAGTCTAAGTCACTAGGAAACTGAAATAATCAGCTTTTTCTTTGAATGATGCATGTCTTGTAGCAATGTCAGAGCATTCTGAGGGCAGCAACACTTGTCATCCATTGTGAGCAGCCAGGAGTGAGCTGTGGAGCTCTCGTGAGCTGTAAATGGGACACCGATGGATCCTTGTACTGCAGTAACCAACTGTTGCATGGCCACCTAAAGAATATGATTCACTCACACTGGATTTTTCTCTTGCAGATTGTGGGGGTTGTGGTTCAGAAATAAAAAATGGCCAGTCCTTGGTTGCCTTGGACAAACACTGGCATTTGGGCTGTTTTAAGTGCAATACATGTGGCAAGCTACTGAATGCAGAGTATATCAGCAAGTAAGTAGAGGTGTATTTTCACCTCTTTTCAGCATTCTTTTAATGCCAAATAATTATTTTATCACTGCTAACCTTTTATTTTTTGTTTATATATTTGGAAATATATAAGATATTAGAAATTATTGTCTAAATTATTATCTAAATTGTATTAAAAAAAATGAAATGGAAAGAAGTAGAAGTCACATTTGTACATTTAGCTGGAATGGGACTTGACAAAGCAGCTATGCTAGAGAGAGACAGTGGGTGGAATATGTTTCAAAGACCCAATGGTATGCCCTTAGTTACCTATGATTTTTCTCTCTGTGGTGCTGTAATGTGAACAAGCAGGTTCTGTTCTTTCTATCTGTATTACATAAGCAGGATGTTCACCAGAAATTCATTAAGGATGTACACATCATGCTTTTGTGCTGCTACAGACCTTTGTGCTGTCAGATTTGGACTGAAAGTGATGACAGCACCGAGACACAGCACAAAGCACACACACCCCGAGTCCCATGTCATCACTTTAATCGGGCCAGTGACATACAGGGTTTCACTGGCTGAGGCACCTGGGATTAATTTCTGCTTCAGATCAGTGTGTTACGTTGAGATTTTCTTAAGCAGTGAAGTAACACAATCACCAGTGCCCAGAGATGATGGAGGTTCAGAGCCTGCTTTTGAAAGTTCACTGACTTTCAACAATTCTTTGGATTTAGATTAACACAAGTATAACATTTAATTTCACAGCTTGCACTGGAGAAACAATGTTTATAAGCTTAAATAAGCTTTTGCATCATCTCAATGTTGTGCTACTCTGCTGTATTTTAGTACAGTGCTTTTTTTTTGCTTGTTATTTAATATAAAGCCCCCCATAAATTGTAAAGATATAGTTATTGTGAAATCCTCCTTTTAAAAAAGCTAAATGCCAAACAAAATAACTCAAGAGAAGAAACATCCTGGCTTTAATTAATTCAATTAATTATTGTGATAACTTATAGCTTAGTCTCTTAGAAATCCAACTTGCATGCTATAAAATTAATTTCTATGTTTCTCCAGGGAAATGTCTGATAAAATTATGCCTGTACTAATAAATCTGTCTGATCAGGGGCTGGTTTAACATAACAAATGAAACATGTTTAACTATGTTTGACTTACACTTTGAAACGCAAGAAGAGTCTCCAGTTTCTTCTTAGACCAATTGGTTTTCATTCATCACTTTAATGGTCTACATGTACAACTTCATAAATCTATAAAATGTAAAATTAACAGGTTCTTGTCAGGGCAATAGTCCAAGTGTTCTGGTCCTGATGCTTTACAATAAAAGCTAAGACTCCTGGTTTTTTTCTTCATATCTCTAAATTGTATTTTAACTCACTTGTGGTGGTGAAATAGCTGTCACATCATGCATGAATACACTGCTGCTCAGGCTGAATTCTTGTAGTCATTGCTGACTTCTGTGGAGCGCATTCCCAAGATGTTTGATCCATGACTGTCTCTAAGCACAAGAATGTCAGATTTAAATGTTTATCAAAACTTGGTTTACAGACAAGATATTTGAGAAATTACTCTCTGCAGTCTCAGCTGAAGGATTAGGTAACTCACATATTGGATGATACATAAATTGGATGAATTAGATTATAAGAGGGGAAGACTATATTTATTTAGAAATAAATATTTTTTTCTACAGAGGGGGAAACGTGGAATCAGTTAATGGGTAGCATGAGTAAACAGATGGTCTGAGGGTCTCAGAGATGGAGTGTTGTTACAAGTTTAGCAGCAAAGCAGAAAAGTGGTCCAAAATAGTTCATTAACTATTCAGTTGTTTACAATATTAAAAAATATGAGGTACTTGTGAGGCAGGAAGGCCCGTAAATGCTATGAACTGTTGAAACACTGACCAATTTTAGATGCATTATCTAGTAAACTGTAAGCTTACATGGAACAACATCAGTGTGAGCTGTTGTTCTTCCCTAGGGATGGTGTTCCATACTGCGAGACGGACTATCACGCCAAGTTTGGGATCAGATGTGACAACTGTGAAAAGTACATCACAGGAAGAGTGCTCGAGGTAGGGACAACCTGTCATTCAAGCACATCTCAAAGTGTACAAAAAGAGGAGCTCTTTTGGGTTTAGTCCTGTGCTCACAAATGAGTGTTAATGCAACAGTTTAATGTTACTTTTATGAAATACTTGGAACTTTTTCTGCAGTCGGGTTTTTTTGTTTCTTCTGTTAATGATTTGGTAATATGCAGACTCCCTAACTGGAGAGTTATGGTACCGGAGAATGTTCAAGCAGCAGAAGTAATAAATGAATGTGTTTCAGGCACATTTTAAAACTTGCACTAAATTCATTTGTAATTTCTACTTTTTGACTCTCTTTTATGTACCCCAAAGACAGGATGAAGCTGTTGGAAAGTAAAATTAATTATGTGAACTGTGGTTTTGCACCCAGAAATGACCTGTGTGGCAGAGATTTTTTTTGTGTTTGTTGTTCTAAGAAGCAGGAGGTTGTTAAGTGTAGGTGCTTGTTTATGCATTATGCAAAAATTTCCATATAACTGAAGAGTTAAAGCTGTGGCAAATTTGGAGTGCACTTACTCAGAGAAGTTTACATGGAGTGATTAGTACTGAGATAGGAGAAGAACAGAAGCTCCAGTTTCTGTACTGACTTTTGGCTTCACAATACCATGTTTTTCTGTCATGGTTCTTGCCGTGAAATATGTGCAAAAAATGCTCTTTTTATTAGGTAATATTTTACCTGCAGTATGGGTAAACAGTGTGGTGTGATGTGGTTAAGAACTGGGTCCTTCCTGTCTCTATGGGTAGTAAAAAAAAAATAAAAAAGTTTTAAAGATCTGCATAGTAACAGTACCAAGTTTGATTTGTGGGACCTGCGAGCACACGTGACTGTAGCTGATTCTTCTGACTGCCTGGTGAGAATGTACTGAATAGGAAGACAGTTCCTTGTTTTTATTGTAGATGGGCCAGTAGCAAACTTTGGAAAAGTTAATTTTTTAAAGCTATGGGAATTCTACCATGCAAGATTGCATATGATGATTTTGCCTGGGGTGTGTGTGCCCCTCTCTTCTCCATTCCCCAGTGTTGGGCAGCTCTGTAGCACTGGTTCTCATCTTGCTTTGGTACTGGTTCAGCCTGGGAGCTACTTTCATTGGTCTGTGGCACTTAACTGTGGAAAAAATACTGATGCAAGACTCTGAAACCTTTAAAAAGAAATAGATGAGGAGAAAGGACTTTCACAATCTGTAAAAACACAGGCATGTCAGATATTATTAATGTGAAACAGGAAAAGGAGGATAAAGTTAGGATGGAGCAGGAAATGGATTTGAATGGTTACAATGATATTAAGTATCTCTGGAGACTTGTTATAACAACCTGGAAATTTTATGATCTGTAAACTTTTTTCTATTAGATTGTACAGAACAGTATGCTGGTTTGTGTGTAACAAAGCTAATGAAACTTGAATCTGGGTGCCTGTCACATGTGCCAGCATTCTGTTGTCGCTGTAGGTCCTGTTCCTCGTGACACCTCCTGAGATACCTGCTCCCATCCCCTCTGTTTTCCCATTACACATCTCAAGAGCTTTCTTTACATTCCCACCACCTGCTCACAAGCGGTGGCTCACCCTGTGAGCCTTCTTCCATGGCCTGGGATTTCCATGAGTCTTTGGAGCTCCCTAAGGAGTTAAAATGGCCCCTGGGTTTCGGTGCTGCCGTGGAGAGCAGCTGGATGAGGAGGTAATGCACACGCCTCCCTTCAGCAGGGAGCTAAATAAAGGGTCATGGCCCGAGCAAACAGATTGCAAAGGATGCAGAGACCATGTCTGTGGCTAACGTGGTTAAGGCATTTGTTGTTTGTGTGCAGCAGATGGACTTGCTCAAAAGCCTTGGAACCGGGGCTGATCTTTTCTCTCTCTCTGATCTTGGTATTGAGCTCGATGCGTGTTTGTCACTACCAGGCCAATTTATGTGTTTGTATATCTCCTGGTCAGGAGGACAAAAAAGGTACCAAGTAATCATGCCTGCTCTTTTGGTGTAGGACATGCTTTTTGTAGAATTGTCTCGAATCCTGATATGTTTTTCAAAACGTCAGTATTTCTTTTACCATCTTGGATATTATCTAGAGAAACACAGAAATAATAGGGCAAATTGCTCTTGAAGTAGGGGGAAATCTTGACAGCAATACTAGGCAGAGGAATACTCTCCCAGGGCTGCTCCTGGAAACTATCACTTAGAAAGTCTTGTAACAAGATTGGACAAGGCACTGGAAAATCTTCGTTAGGGAGCAGTCCTGCAATGACAAAGGAAGGGAATATATGACCTAATAGGATTTTTTCCATCTCCGATTTCTGTGATAATGTCAGGAGGATAGCTGCTTCTTCAATTATTCTGTGCCCAGATTTTATAATATTGTCTCCCTTTCCAACACTTGTTCATTTTAAGTGTTTATTCAGCAGAAAGGAAGGGAGAGTCAGCTAGTGTGAGTTACTGATAAGTTATAAAAATATGGCTGTTTTTGTAGGTTGTCAGCCAAATACAATGATGATTCAGTTACTTAAATTCTTCTCTCAGCCCATTTTCTGAGGGCCAGATTCATTCCATGTAGTAAATGGGCTTCAACACAGGATAGCTTTGTTTAGAATTACTTTCTTGTTTCTTTCTTCCCCTCCAGTCCACCTTGGTGTGCACCCTCTATCCCAGGGAACTTTTACTGGAAAAGCTATGACAGGGGTGAGGAGTTCATTTATGGAGATGATAAATTCTTCTATTGCTTTTAAAAGCAGTAGTTTTGCTGTTGGTTTTTTTTTTAAAAACCCTACCCTACGCACCAGTGCATTTATGGGCAAGATTTGCTTACTTTGTGAAGCATACAGAACACTCTTAAATGCAAATCAGTTCTCTCCTAGAAGTTGTTTTGTTTTATCCCTGACTATATATATTGATAAACCTGCCACCTTAAGTGAAAAGCAAGACATTGCTGGAGTTTACTTTGTTAGTTTGACTTAAAATGAATGTGACTGAAAACCTCTAGGGAGAGAAAGGGTTTGTTTCAGTGCTTATGCTGTATCTCTGCTGCCAATCCTGCAACAGTTATGATCATGCAGTAACACACATTTTAAAATAACAAGCCATTGATTTTTATGACCAGCCATTTCCCTTTTGTCGTGTTGCAATCTATTTCTATGCTCTTAGCACTAAAAATATTTATCTCCCTTTTGTCAATTACAAGCAGTCATTTATTAGTTAAAATTTCAACTTGTGCTAATGAACATATCCTCAAAAAAAGTGCAATTGTCTTTAAAAAAAAAATTATATACTTCTAGTAGTAATTGAGCTTGTTGCAAAACCCCTTTCACTCAAGAAAACACCTTCCATTTTTCCCCTCATTTTTAATCAGTCTTCTAGCTGTGTTTTCCTGGGGGAGGCAGAGATGTGTTGTCTATCTCCCAGTCCTTCCCACACAGCAGGTTGTGTAAAAGGTTTGGAAAGCTGTTGAGGTGCATGACAAAGCTGTGTGACAGCCAAGGACTTCTCCTCATCCTCTCCTGGGAGGCATGTCTGGGTTTCCTTTACATCTGGTCCTTAGAAATTTCTTCTCAATTCCAGCACCTTTCTGTTTTAAAATGGTCTTTGGATACAGATTGATTTTTAGCTTTTTAAATTTTTCATCCCCTTTAATTGATGAATTCTAAGGAGAATTTATAGAGAGTAGTCTTAGTTCATCTCAACTTTTATTTTGCA
The DNA here is from genome assembly GCA_013399225.1 of Rhipidura dahli. Classification (NCBI taxonomy): domain Eukaryota; kingdom Metazoa; phylum Chordata; class Aves; order Passeriformes; family Rhipiduridae; genus Rhipidura; species Rhipidura dahli. The sequence continues at coordinate 687,989 of VXAC01014637.1, forward strand.
AAACTCAGTGAGCTCAATTCTCTCCTGCTTATAAAGTCAGCTCCAGGCTTTTCTGGTGATGCTGGTGGTCGTCCTCACGGTGGGTTCCTAACTGGAACTGCCTTCTCTCAGTATGGATATTCACTGTATTCCTCACCACTATCTTTGCAGTGATGGTAACCCCTTCCACTCTTCACTGCTGGGATGTTTTTTCTGTGAATTCTTTAACATTGACAGCCCATGGCGAGATTCTGCTTGGGGAGTGGTTCTCTTCACCTCTGTTTCAGCTGGTGGTTTCCAGCATTGTTAGAGGAAGCCTCCATATCCAAAGATAACCTTTCTGGGGACGTTTTAATGGTAAACACAGTATAGGCTGTGAGGGGGTCATGATTGCTTGCATAGGCAACTGCATCCCATCAGCAGGCAAAATACCCCTCAGGGATATTTTCAGCACTTGACTTTTATCTACAGTTGTCCCACAATTCACATCTGCGTGACTGTGGTGCAAATGTGTTTCACAAGTGCTGTTGAAAATGACTTAACAGCAGTTGGAACCATCTTTATGTTTAGTATCTGACATCCTAACATGGCAGCACAGCACTCAGTTTGTGTGGGGCAAGAAAGAGTTAACATTTTCCTGTTTACATGTATGTGTAAATGTCTAGAAAAAACATAATCAATACATGTTTTTAAAATCTATTAATCACAACCATATGTTATTTTGAAATAAGGGAACAAATGCAGTAGGCACTGGGCAGGAATGAGACTAGAAATGTCAGTAACTTATATGTCAGTTAAATGTCACTTATACCTCAGTGACTTAATTAATTAAGACATTAATCTTAAATCTTATTTTTTATTGTTTGTTTTTTGCTTTGCTCTAGGGTTGAGGTGATTTTGTTTGCAGCCACATCTACTTTGTAAATCGATTGCCTTTCCCTTTGCAAAAGTCCCAGTATAGCAGAGACGATACTAATTCCTTGCAGCAGGGAGTACAGATTTCTGCCTGCAGTGTGGAAGAATGGTTCATTCTGCAATGTCTGTTACCCTGCTGTTTCATTAACAACAGGACCTACTGATGTGTGCAAGGTGCTTGAGCAGCTAATTATATGGGCATTAATAGTGAAACGTGCAATAAGGGAGGCTCTGTCTGTGCGAGCGAAGGGTTCCCCGTGGCATGGGCAGCTTCAGGAAGGCTGTCAGAGCAGCAAAAGGAGCCAAGTGTCAGTGCTGTCTTCGTTAGAAACTGCTCTCTACGCCAGTTTTCTCCCTTCAGCAGAGAAGAAAGAAAACTGTTGGAAAGACACATCTGAATAAATCAGCATTAGCTTTTGCAAAAGGAGACCATCCAAGGTAGGAAACGTTAACTAGCCCTTTCAATGCATAGTGTTTGCTGAGATGCAAGGCATTTTGCAGCTTGGGAATGGTCTCTGGTTTGATGCCACTTGCATTTATCTGGGGCTGCTGGCTTGCAAGGGCAGGTTAATCATCAGTGCATCATATCTGAATTTGGCTGGGTAAGTGTTAAATGACAGCTGACCTAGACTTTCTGCTTTAAAGCAGACATCATTAAAAATAATGTCAGCAAGCAAATAAATAGCAATGCAAATGCTTTTTTCCATAGCTTTTAGCCTTTTCTGTAGCCCAGTTATATTGGTTTAGATGAATTTGCCTCATCTTTCTCCACTTTCAGCCTTTCCCTTTTTTAGCCACCCCTTCTCTCCGGAAATACAGAGCTGGACCTATCTGTATTTATTATCTGAACTGCTAAAAACTCACAAATTGTTAATGTGTTGGGAGAAAACTATACATTAAACAAAACTCTTTGCATAGCTTTGTCCCTGTTAATAATTTATTAGGTTTATTGAAGAGCACTGAGTACCATTTGATGATAGACTGTTACATTTTCACCGAAGTAAGGGACTCTGCAAACTATTCCTGAATAACATAGGAAAGTTCAGAATTTGAGGGAAACTGGTTGATAGAGAAGAAAGAATGACTACTACAGGTTTTGTGGGAGTTTTTTTAATTTCTTTTCTCAGCTGCTTACTTGCCTTTCAGTTGAGAATTCCTCCCACATGTATGGGAAAAGTCCTCAATAGTGCTGCTGAGCACTAGTGCTTGTGTGGGTTTGTATGTGTTAGTTTTTGTGCTTAGTTTGATTTCTGAGTCTGGCAGACCCTTGGTGATGTCCACTGCTTTTCCTTATTGTGCAAAAATGTGATACCAGTTAACTATCTTAAATTATCTGAACTGATTAAAGGATCAAAGGAGTGATTCCAGTAGTTACCCTGACACCTCCTGAGCCTCAGACCCCCGCAGCACACAGTTTGCCAGTTACACTGCATCTAAAGCCACGTGTTGCTGTGCTGATGCTGATCAATATCCAGTGCAATTTGCCAGCATTTGTGTGTTCTGACAGTGAAACTTTGCACTTCATGGATGTCTTCAGTCCCTCATCCAATTACTTTGGGTATTCTTTCATTCCTGGTGGTCCTCTGACTCACATCAGGGGAGTGCTGCTGTGGCACAGCTGTGCACAGCCCCGTGCCTCCCCTGGGCCAGGCAGCAGCACAAGCACCTGCCTCCAGCTCTCTGCTGTAACCATGGCACTGGTGCAGCAAGGAGTGCGCTCTCTGACAATTGCCTTTGTTGATAAACTATCTCCAGGAGGCTCTGGCCCACGTGAGAACAGTTCAGCATGTCTGCTAATAGCAGGAGAGCACCCTGTGACTCATTTCTTGTAGCTTTAAGATCTTTGCCTCCTGCTAAACTTCAGCATTTTTTCTGCTTTTTCAAATTTCCCCCCACCCCCGAAGTAAGAACTCCTGAATGGTACACTGAACTGGAAATATGTGGATTAAGTTTGAAAGTAGAAACTTCCTACTTTCAGGAAGGATTATTAATGTCAGTTCTGCAATGTGACAGCAGCATTTCCAGTCCCAGCTAAATCTGGTGATCCAGAAGATCAGTCCTCATTCAGGCACAAATTGAGAGACAGCTTGTGTTCTTAAATGTTTACAGCCCAGATCACCACATTCAGTGTGAAAAGAGCTGTGCTGGCTTCATCTGATAAATCATGCTGCTCCTCAAGGCCTGTTCCGTGTTGGTTGAGCTTCATTCTTACCATCTGAAATGGGTGGGCTGAATGCACAGCTGCAAAGTTGAAAATTAAGGGGAGTATGTCTGCAAATCATCTTTTTCCTTCTTCACTCCCTCTCCCCTATTAAGAGTTGGCATAAGTGAGAGCCAGCTGCAGCTTGTCTTGGCCCCTAGGTGGGTTTTAAGGAGTGGGAAAGTGGAAAAGAAATAAAGGAGATTTGTTGAGCAAATGGAAAACAGAAGCCTCTTCCAGTCTCAGTGGGTGGCAAGAAAAATTGTAAAGCTGAGAAGAAAAAGACAAAAGAAGCAGATCACTCACTTTGTAACAGAAACAACTGAGTGCAAAATCAGTGGTTTTAGGGATGACAGACTATTTTGGTTTACAAGAACGTTTTCCAAATTCTGTAGAAAAAAATGTACTGTTGTCCTTTTCCAGATTTTACCTGATTGTTGCAGGGCTGAATTTGCTCCTGGGCCAGAACTTGCTTGCAGATGCCACAGAATGAGATTACAGTTGTAATAGTGCTATTTTCCCTTCTATTATTTCTTTTTGCTCAATATTCAAACCCTTATGGCTTTTTAATTATCTCTGTTTTATTTTCTCCCACATCCATTAGAAACTGGTACTTCTGAGAGTCCAGTATTAGAGTAGGTTGTTATCATTCTGAGATAAATGCTCCTATTGGTACATTTGATCTGCACCTTATACCTGGAAGAATAAAGAGCATGTGGGAAGCAGTTAAAATGACTCAAATGTGGGTGGGAATTCTCAAGGCTCTGCAAAGCAAAGCAGGATGAGCCAGAACCAAGACAACATTAAATAACTGTACATGTGAGAGTGCTAAAGCTGTAAGTAATGCTGCAGGTGTGTGTAGTGAACATTTCATGTGACTGTTTCTTGGCATCCAGTAGGATGATAAATGAATCCAGTTAGGAGAAGATGAGGAGAATGATTGATACAAAACATTACACTGCATTTACCATGGTGTAAATCCTGATGAAAACGGTTCATTTGCCCTGGCATGCTGTTGAAGTGACTCAGTGGTGAGTCAGGTCCACTGTGACTAAGAGAATTAGTAGGAGTTTTTCTTCACAGAATTCTGTCTTTAACTTCTGGCTCTCACACTTTTATCTTCTCAACACTGTTGTATGACATAAACAATAGACATTTTGCCAAATACCTCTCTGCCTTGACAATGTTGCCTGTCCCTTCACACCCAATAGATGACATGACAGCTGTTTACTAACTTAACCTTTACTGTATACAACTATTAGTGAATAATTCTTCGGGTCCTTCTGTTGCATATGCAAAACTCTGGCTTTGCTAGAAATGTGAATACAGATTTTATGTTAGTCCTCTTAAAGCTTGTAACTGAACACAGTGTTCTATTCCAAACACAAAGGTTATTTCCTGAATAGCATCACTCTAATTTTAAAATGCTCCTTAGAATTCAGTTTATGGAGGCCAATATAGTCCTTGCAATATGTCACTATGTGGATGAAGTGGCAGAGTTACCAGTGTGTGCATCTGTTGATAGCACTTGATGGTGCAGTGCTTTGCACGCTCTTCTTGGTATTCCTGAGGGAAAGACGGACAAACATCTGAGCCCTAGATTTAACACAGCCTTTTGGATCAAACACATGCTGTGCAACGTGGGTTGAAGTGCTGGCCAAGAGCAGGAGGGTTGTATTAACACGTGGGAATAAGCAAGAACAACCCCTGATTGGGTTTGCCTAATTGGTGGAATAACTCGAAAGGAAAATTTTATAAGCCAGTTCTGTGCTCTTAGGTCAGAGAGTTATTAGATAATATGTAATGTAGTTCTGGGAGCAGGAATTAAAACCTTATCTGAGACAAGTCAGAGAAATGCATTTACTTACAGAAATTGTGAATTTGCTTTCATAAACCAGTGCAGTGACTGATTGGGCTATTTAACAACAAAATGCTGTATCTCATCCAAAAACCTTATTAAATTTAATAAATATCTGGAGTTCCTTTTTATACCTGTGCTTCCTTATCAGTCTCCTGTACATTTCTGGCACCTAAGAAAATGTACAATTCATTCACATAATGGCTTAATATCTCAGTAAAAACAGTCATTTGGTGGATGAATGGAGAAGTATAAACAGGATGAGTTAAATATCCACTAAAGGAGTTCAGTGGTTTTCCACCTTTTTTATTTATAGATTCTGAAAAAAAGTATTTCCAGTGAAAGCACATACTCCTTAATGTTGAGTTTAAATGATAATTAATGAAGCAGATATGAAAAGATAGGTGATGGAAGCAGAACAGAGCCAGCAGATCTCTAAGGAAATCTTCCACAAAGTGCTAGAACTAGCAATGGGAGTTTGGTGGAGGACTGCGGTGATGGTTGAGGGGCTGGAGCCAACTGAGTATCCATGTATCAGGGAGCTGAACTGGTTCAACAAAGGAAAGTGACAGCTTTAGCAGGACCTGATAGTAGCGTTCCCATACCTGTAAGGAGGCCCTAGAGGATGTGGAGACAAGCACCTTACTGAGGCACATGGTGGGAGGGCAGGAGACAGCTGTCATAAATTTAAGGAAGGGAGGTTCTGACTGGATAATAAGGAAAAAAAAATCACTAAGAATAACTAACCACTGGAGCAATATTCTCAGAGGTTTTCAGTATTCAACTGAAGAAATTCCTAAGCAGAATGATCTGCATTGAGCATCAACCCTGCTTTGAGCAAGAGGTTGGATTAAATGACTTCCTGAGGTCCTTCCCAGCCTGAGTTATTCTATCATTCTGTGGTCCTTTGCACACTTCCTAGCTTTAAAATGAATTATATTTCTGTTGCCTGTACTATGAAGTTTACCTGAGGGATTCTCACTGCTCTTTAATGAACAAATGGGAACGTCCACATGAATAGGAATTTCTCAGGAAATGGAGACAAAATATAGAAAAGAGAATAATTTATTGTCTAATCAAAGTTTTACACTTTCACCCATCCCTACACTGCCTAAGTACTTTTGCTCTTCCCATCCCATACAAACAGTAACTTCCCTCCACTTGGAAAGCAACAGTAGTCAAGTCATATGTCTTTTATAAGGTCTACAATCCTTTGTTTCACGTTGAGAAGCTGCCTGATGGAAAGGCTTATTGACTGTCAGTGGTTTGGTGCTTTGTTCTGTTTCCCTTTGCTTGGGCAGGTGGTTGTCTGGTGATGACGCAACTCTCCAACAAATTTGTTCTGTGTGGAAAGCTTTCAACTAAGAATGCTTTATTCCAGTCTTCTGTGGGCTTTGTTTGTGGGTCAGGCAGCTGCACCGTGCCTTGGCAAACCCACTGGCTCAGTGTTTTGCAGGCTGTGTTTCATTATTTCAGTTCAGGACAGGATACAGTTAGGACTTGATTTAGAGATTTTAGAGAATGATGTTATCAGGATCTACCTCAATAGGTAATGCTTAGTGGTAATGAGGCACTATTATAGCAACTATATTTTACCCTTAAAATGGAAAATATGCTTTTTTATGATTGGATCATTGCAGCAATCTAACCTTCTGTCACTTCCACAAACTCTTTACTCCCAGCAATAAAAGATGGCAATTATCACCATGCATTTTGATAACAAGATAGATTTTTTAATTGTTATTATTTTTTATTTTTACAGGAGAAAATTTACTGATAGCTTTTAATTCTCAGGAAAAGAATCAGATAGTTATACATTTATCTAATATATTTAACTACTTTCTGTACTATCTATCTTCCCTTTACAAATTACTTAATTGAGTAATGCAGTGAGATAGGCTGTAGTTAGAGATGAATCAGACATCAGAAATCTTGAGTCTTCATTCCAGAATTCAGCTCATGCTCTTGAGTTTTAGGCTACTCAGTCTCTCATGTGTCAATCCACAAGCAGTTGTTGCTCATCAGCTGCAGTAAAAAATTATATCAAGCACGCTTCTAGGAGCAGCATGAGAAGCCAGACAAGCAATGTCATTGTGACAGAGTTACAATTATTGTGCATATCATCTTTTATATATTCTGCCACTTCATCATTTATTGCAGCCATAGCCAGAAAATGAACAGAGTTTTTTGCTGAGCTGTCTGCAATAATGTAGTGTATTTTTCCTGAGTGATGACAGCTAATTTAAAACTCAAACTTAACTAGTTAAGGTTATTCCTTTTGGTATGATTTACTCTAGTTTTGCTAGCTGTGCATGTTTGCAAGGCTTGATTATCATACTGCTCTGAAGACTTTCAAATAATGCCCCTTACTGTCTTCAAATTGTGCTTTGAATGATGCAATTCACATTAGCCACATCAGGTTTATTACTCTTTAACCTAATTCAAGCCCTCAAGTTATGAGAAATGAGAAAAGGTGGTTGCATGCACTTTCTTGCAGAGATTTCTGGTCCTGTTTTGAGTGAAGCATGGGTTTGTCTGCTGGTGTGCTGTGGGACAGACAGCAACACTGCAATGGTCCCTGTGCTCAGGGCAAGGAGTGCAGGAGGTCCTTGGCTCCCCTGGTAGAACATTCTTCATGTTGATTAGCCCAGAAGGCTCTTCCTTCTCTGCACAGGAGACTTTACATTCAGAGGGGTCTCTCATACCTAAAGGGAAAGAAGTAGCTCATCATGCTTTGTCTCAGAGTGTTGAGGACTGTTCTGACTCCACTTTCAATTACACACTGGGAGTGTGACTTGGTGGTTGTGGAAAGCTGGTGCATAGTCACTTGAAGAGAAATTAAATTGCTGGTAATATTCTGTATTACTAAGGACGTGCTTTGCTGTGCAGGTTTGAGGTAAGCTCAGGTGAAAATTAGTCTTCAAATTATCTTTACAGAAATATTATCTTCACATCTGAATGCGTGGGCACAAAGACCTGGTGCAGTCTTGAAGCAAATGTCGGACATTGAGGAGGTTTTTTACGATCTGTCACTTGAACCATAAGAGATCTCTCATAGATAAATGTCTCTTCTTCTGTGCTGTGTGTGTGTTGGTATTTTATTAAACACAGAGACAACAATCTGTCAAACTATGCTTTCAAACTGTGCAAAGAAGAAGTAACCATATGGTTGGGAATTGCTGCATTGAACTACCTCACATCAATGTAAGCAAGAAGAGAAAAATTAGTGAGACCTTTATTACAACTAAGCCAAAAGCATACAATATTTGCTTCCCTAAGCTAATAAAATACGTGGGTTCTGCTGGAACTAATTGTTCATCTGTGAGACCAAGCCCCTGAAATTGAAGGGACAGGAGAAAGGGGCAGTGATGAAAACTTCCTTGGCATTTACCCAGGGGACTCTATGATTGAGACTCAGGTCCAAGGTTTGAATATAATTTGTGATATCTGACCAGGGTAACTGCATATACATATCAGTAAATAGTGTTAGCTGAGTCCTGCATCAGCTGCCTAGCCTCAGAGTCAGCTAGCACCTCTCATTTAGAAATATGGTGTGGTCTGTTTTAACTACTTCCAAGTGATGAAGAGTCTGCTATGTCTTGTCTACTGTGCTTTGATTAGAAGAAGAAAAAAAAATTGAAAAGGGGTGAAAAAAGCTACTCTCATCACTTACACTTATATGAAAATTTTTGAGTTTGTCCCATTTTAATTCAGACATAATTATGCAAAATCCATTGGAGTTCTCCTGGTGTGATGATCAGCAAAAGGATCACTACACTTTTCTCCCCTAATTTTTCTGTTATAGCTGTGTCTAAGTTATAAGAGGTCTCTCTGTGCCATTCTATACCTGGTTGATATTACTGACTATGCAAAGTGAATTAAAATTATATATTTGCTTGTACTGTTAAGTTTGGGGAAATAGACTTTGTTTTGTGAGGAATCCAGGTTATCTGAGAATTTGTCCTGGCAGTTTATTTTAGCAAAGAAGTAATTGAATTCCCTTAGGGAATGTTAGCCTGGGAATTGTATCAGTTGTGCTAAATCAGTTGAGTTACTGAGGCTGTATGCATTCCATTAGTAATGCTTGTGCAGTACAAAACCTTCCAAGGGAAATAATATTTCTTTTTGGTTGATATAAATTTATCTGTTGATAATTAAATACCCTCCTGTGCTTGAACACCTGCATTAAGGCAGACAATTTTAAATCCGAAGTTTAAGCTCAATACTGATACTTTGTGGTCTGGAACTTTAAAAGTATCATCACCGATAGTGGTGACCATCTTCTATGTCTAAAAATCACTCTGAAATCTGCACAAATGACAGCATAAAAAGAGTGAACTGGAGGAAAGCTGTTTTAAAAATGGCAATTCTGATGTGATGTTTTGCTCTTTATTGCCAATCTGAAGTGCTGCAGCAGGTTTTCAGGAGTGGATCAAGTCAACACTGATGGAGAAAAACCAGAGATTCTTTAACCAAAATTTACTGCATTCCTATGGTTGATATCATGAATGGCAAAATAGCCCCTCTGCACAGATGACATACTTTAATATAAATACCTCTGAACGCTTTGAAATTCAGGGAATGAGAAAGAGTTAGAAAAGTCACCCTTGTAGTACCAGGGCTAAATTTCTAGATGGATAGAAGGGGGATTTACAGTGCAGTGCTGTGAGAGCCTGTATATGTGCTGAAGACACTGGGGGAATGGTTGATGATAGTTTCTTAAAGGCACACACAATCCTAGTAGCACTTTCAATATTTTTCAGTTAAGCAGGTTATGAGACATTCTACGTGGACCAAAGGTTGCATATTTTTAACTTCAGGAGAATTTCTACTGAAGTCAGGCTTAGCTTAAGTTAAACTTAGTTTACTTTAGCTCTAAGCTGTAGAGTTTCTTGATCTCCTGGCTTTTGTTCCCTGTGGAAATGGCATTAAAAGCCATTTAAACGATGGGCAATTCTGTCTAGAAGAGTGTGGGGTCAAAGAGGAGAAAGGAGATGCCAAGATTTGACTTTCAGCTCTGTAGGGATTTTGAAAAGTGAGGAGTGCTGAGTGTGCAAGAGCCATCTTTAGGACGCCAAACTCTGTTTTGTGAGAGACATCTGAAAGATGGGGTGGAACTACAATTTGGAGGGACTGGCCCATGTTGTTCACTCAGCAGAGCACAACTCCCTGAGTGCTGTTTTTGTCACTGGCTCAAGGCAATGTTGCAGGTAATTGAGAATTTAAAATATATGGAAATTGTTAAGTTACTAAGTAGTTCTGAGCAAATTGAGGGCTCGGTTCTGTTTTCACTCCAGTCAATGAAAATGGTGGTATTAAATTACATGGATTAATCTCTGAGCAGATGGCAAAACTCTTGGCCTGACTGTGTCATTGCACAGTACCCAAAACTGCCAGCTCTGAGCTTACATTCCTGTAGGCAGGCTACACACATTCCTCATGGAAACTCTTTAGTACAAGTTATATGCAAAACACTTTCAAAGCAGCTACAAACATTCCTCGCACAGGATAGTTCTTGCTGAGCATTAACATTATATATTCACTTGAAGCATGATGAACATATGGTTGAGTTGCTCAAGGTTATGACCTCCCAAATTCCTTGTGCAGGTAAGTCCTAAGATTCCCTGCACTTGGTTTACAGGGAAAATGTGTTCATTGCATAAATTTGTTTCTATCCTGTAAATTCAGAGACTTAACTGTTGCATATCAACTGTTTTTGTATTTTGTGTAGGCAAGACCATAATTATATTTTAAATCATGGATTGTCTAGAATGAAAAATTGACATTGTGGTTATAGGAGACTGTCCAACTAATTGCCTTTAACTAATTAAATCAATCATACTGAAGAGAATGAAAGAAAAACTACTTAACTGATCCATATGCTTAATCATCTGTACCTTCTTTCCAAACAGGCAGGAGAAAAGCATTATCACCCAACCTGCGCACGATGTGTCAGGTGCAATCAGATGTTTGCAGAAGGAGAAGAAATGTATCTTCAAGGTAAATCAAAGAAACAAAAAATAAAACAGTGACACTTGTCTCTCTTGCCTGCCCCTGCTTGCCCACACCATAGGCTTGCACAGGAGAAATTCAGTGTTATGGAAGGACTTGTGCAATACAGTGTGCAGGGGGAAAAAATGTCATTTAACATAGATATGAGCTGAAATCCTTCATATGTAGCAACTCTGCTAAACTGATCAAAGAAAATTGCATATGCAGTTAAATACAGGGGCAAACACCAGAGAAAATGAAGGCTTTTGTATATGACTTTGACTGGCAGTATCTTTTCAAAAGAAAACAGAAAAGAGAAACTCAGTAGAATGTGGGAACTGCCAGGCTGGTGTATTATACTAAAATCACATGCCTGCCCAGATCTGTGTTTACAGCTTTGCAATTGTCCATGGTTTTCTAGAAGCATACTTTGAAATTTTTCCTAAAACACAACAGTGGTCTCAGTAAGATCTAATTATGGTTTAGCACTCTATTTAAAATAACAATTTTATTGTCACTTTGGTTGGCAACAAGAACTAGCTTATTAAAGGACATAGTGATACTTGTCTGGGCTCATGAATTCTCCCTCAGGAGCCAGACCAGAATATGCTGTTATTCTTCCAATTGCAGTACTAAAATCCCATATGAAATCAATGCATTAAAAAAGTGTATCAGACCACAAAAATCTTTCTAGATTTCAAACCCTCTGAAACTCATTTGCAAGTCAAGCTTCTTATTCAGTTCTGTTTATTGTAAGGGTGGATATTGGTTAGGGTTTGTTCTGGTTATTTCAAATAATAGCAAGGTATGCTCGGGTTCTGTTAATTTGGCTCCATCTTACTGTATTTTCTGATGCATGGATTGTTCATACCAGCTTACTGTCATACCCTTTTTGCCTTCACATGGAGAGCAGTTTCCTTTAGAAACTGGTGTTAATGCCATGAAAGATCTGTGATCAGTGTTTTGGACTGCCTAACCTGTTAGATAATAAAAAATGTCAGAGCCCAGGGTTTTATGGTGTGTTCTTCATCCTCTTAATAAACTACTGTAAAATTCCTTTGGAATTTTAAGGAACATGTTTCATGTTCCTTAGCAGAAATATTCAGTGGTCATCCAACAGAGAAGTTTTGGGTGAAAGGACTTTTTTACTTCAGTGTGAAAAAGTTTCCCAGCCCATGTTGCTTGGCTATAGACAGGAGTAGTTAAAAAAAGAAGTGATCTAAATACTTCTTAAATCAATTGGGATAATTTACAGCAATTAATGGGACCAATGGGACAAACTCAGACTCACTTGTGAGTAGAAGATAACTTAGCATTAAATTTAAAGGTGCTATAAAAATGTTTCTTAGTTGTTCAGTAACAAAAAAATCAGTAACTTAGTAAACCTAATTTATCTGGTCTGTACTTGTAGGTGCTCTTTTACTGCAAGAGTCTGGGTTCATCTGGGTTATTTTTGTGTAATAAACTCTAGTGATCTCCATCTGTCTTCTGAGAAATAGACTTTGTTTCTATCTTGTTTCCAAAATCCCCTAGTTAGAAAACTATCAAACTGCTGTGAAAACAAAGCATTTCCAATAACTCTTCTTAGTGCTCTCCACCCAGTATAAACATTAAATATTTATTACAGAAAGGTTCTCAACTTCCCATTCAGTCAGGCAGAAGTTGCAGTGCACTCATATTATTTAGCTGTGGGGAGCTTTAATTTGTGGCTTGTCTGAGCTCAGAATGGCATACACATAAAGGTTACTATTAAAACTTAAAAATAATAATTTTATTTTATATCACTACACGCATTCCACTCCCACTGAACACTATTTCAAACATCATGTTCAACTTTTAAAAATACTTTTTCCTTTGTGACTAGTGCAAAACTATTCAAGTTTCCATCTCACACTCATTGTTTACTTGCATCTCTTCAAGATCCTCATTTCAATACCTGTATGCAATAGAGAATTGGTTCATTTTGTATCTCCTGCTTCTTCCAGGATGGATATTCCCCTGAATTTATGCAGTTCCTTAGTATTTGACTAAGAGACAAACATATAGGAAGTGCAAGATGGGAACAGTGAATAAGTCATAGACAGGCTGGATTTTCAGCTGGGGTTACATGGCACAGTGCTACTCCATCCCACCACAGTGTGCTGCTGTGTATGGCCTGAGCCAGACTATTACAAGAATGTGGATTATAAGAGTGCAGGAAATTCTAACTATATATAAAGAAAAAAAATTACCATGAGAGTGAAACAGGTTGCTCAGAGACGCTCTAGGTTCTCCATCCTTGGAGATAGGCAGAGCCCAGCTGGACATAACCCTGCCTGCTGTAATGGGACCTGCCCGGGGCAGGAGGCTGGACTGGAGGAGCTCCAGAGATCCCATGGCAAACTTCTTAGGACTCAGATTTTGATGTTGATCTCCTGTATTGAAGTACAAGGAGCTTTTTGAAATCTTTTAAATGTTTGTGACAAGGATTACTGGTTATTGAGAGGTTGTCAGGTTGAACTTTGAAAGTATCCATGCACTAGCAGGGGAAGTAGTCAGTAAGCTGTCATATAAAACCTTTTAGGAAAATTTAATAAGGTTCTTATTTTGAACTTTTTAAGGTTCTTATCATGGAACTGAATTAAGCAGAACTTTAAATTTACTTTACAGGAACATCCATTTGGCATCCAGTTTGTAGACAGGCTGCAAAGGCTGAAGAAAAAAACAAGGTAAAAAGACTGTGTTTTTAGCAGTGTTATTTGATTGACATGTTATTCTCTATCCTTTTTTTTATTTTTTTTTTTGCAGCAGGCATCGAGGGAAGGGTTTGGAAATTTTTCACTACTGTAATTTTAAATTTTAAATGATGGTTGGCTAATGAAATGTAATCATGTAATATAAATATTCTGCTTTTAATCAGTGATTAAAGCTGCAGCTTCAGGAGAATGCTTACCTAAGAGTTATATATATAAACTGAATGAGGAAAAATGTGAAAATATGAATAAGAAAAAAGAAGTTAATTTTTAACTTCTGTCTGATTATGATGTCATCAGTTCATGACCTCTTCTCTTTCCATGTGTCTCTGAACTTAAAAGATCAGAGGACTTTCACTTAGTTTTTACCAAAAAAAAAATCTCCTTGGAGTTTCTCTTTTATTATTTGTTAATAAAATGTTGGCAAGCCAGCCACAATTTAATTTAATCTCTGGCTTTAAGTATCTCCTTAAGTTGGATGATTTGTGCACCTCTCTCTGTGCAAGGGGAAAAGGGGGGAATTCAGGCAGCTTGAATAATTACAAGATGAGCAGATGAATGAGCTGTCCCTAGGACATGAAGAATTAATGATCCTTCTGAAGTGGTGGGAATGAGTTACAACAATCTCATTTAATGTAGAGGCCAAGTGTGGGTTTTTCACTTCTGATGTTCCCTGGTGCTCCATGTGGTACCCTTGGTATCCTTGTTCAAAAAAGCTCAGCTTTGGTTCAAGGCTTGGAGGAAGGCACATGGGACAAGTCAGAACAGCAGGCAGCAGCCATAAAAAGGTTGTTAAATCTGGTGTGTTAGAAAGTCCAACTTTGACTAAATTACAGTTTGAAAAAAAAATTGTTTGGGCTTTACCCTAAAGTATCTTGGCTGTAGTTTTTGTACCCATGTGTTGGGGAAGTGATTGCTCTAGTGTTCTCCATAAAAAGCTCTGAATATCATAGAATTTTCCCAAGCCTTGCAGTTTTTCTTTGAGTTTTTCCTATTTTTCTTATCTTTATGCTCATTATCGAAAAAAATCAAACCAGAAGGAAAGATGCCATTTCAAAGAGAGTAATAATGAACATTTCAACATAACTTGTAAACTTTGGAATGGGATCTACTGCTTGAGAAATTGGCTGTTTGACCTTGCAGTTTGTTGTTTTTAAGTTATATTCCTATATATAGATAGATGAACAGCATGGAATTAAAGTAGGTGACAAAGGCAAAAGGAGAAACTGGCAGCATGCTCCAAAACTTTGGAGATGGAGTGGAGGGGAAAAAGAAGTTGTGAAAGAGAGTGACAACATAAAGAAAGATGATGGAAGAGTGAGATTTTAAGCAGAAGGGAGAAAACTGGAAAAGACAGGAGGAACCAAAGCAGCAAGAGAAAGTAATGTTTATAAAAAGCCATATAGGGAAAAGAGATAGATAGAAGAAAAAGAAAAATGTGTGGTACAGAGAATGAACTTACTGAGGCAATAGAGTCAGCAGAGGCGTGAGGTTTCATTGAAAACTCTGGGAGATGATGTGCAGCAGGCATGGGTGGGAATGCTAAAGGAGGTAATGGATCATGAAGAGAATAAAGAACATGTGGGATGTCTCATACCCAATTCTTTAGCCACCAGTATCCTCCGAATCCTTCTTCTCCCTTCACCACCCAGTTTGTGGAGGTATTATTGGAAATTACCCTGATCCAGGTGCAGGACCTTGCACTTGGTCTGGTTTAATTTCCTGAGGTTTGCATGGTTCCACTTCCCAAGCCTATCAGGATCCCTCTGGATGGCATCCTTTCCCTCCAGCATGTTGTCCCCACCACGAGGCTGTAGGGTGTCGTCCGTAGGTTTGCCAAGGATGCTCTCAATCCCACTGTCTGTGTCATGGATGAAGATATTAAGTGTTACTGGTCCCAGCACAGACCCTTGGAGGACACCTGTCATTTCTGGATTCCACTTGGGTAGATCAAAGAGGTTACTGGAAACGTGCAAGGCTCATGCTGGGAACTCCAGAAACCTCCTTGGTGCTAAGGAAATGCCCTGATTGTGCTCTTCCAAGGCCTGTCAGGAAAGAAGGAATGACCCATTTTCTTCCCTTGGAAAGACCCAGAGCTTGAAGGGGACCTCTGCAGGTCATCTTGTCCAACCCCTCTGCTCAAGCATGTGGGCACAGGACCATGGGCACAGGACACAGAAATAACCTCTGAAGCTTTATCTGGGAATCCAGAGCTTAATCCAGAACTGTTGTTTGACCTTAACTGGGTTCAAAACATTGGAATAGCACAGTTTCCTCAAGTTATTTTTCTCTTCTGCTTTGGGTGTCCTGTAGGGACATCATGAAAGAGAAATATGGTTTTTACATGACATGAGTACATTGGTAATGCTTTCATGTCATTTATACAAGTTCTGGAGGAGTGAAAAGTGCTTTAACTGTGCAGAAGAGGTGTTTAATTAGATTGTCTCTGTTAAATGGTCATCCCCCCATCCCTTTCTGTGTTGTGTTTGCTGTGAATGAATGGCATGGCAGTGTGACAAGTTCCAGACTTGTAGAATGGTTTGATGGCATAACCTTGGATTAAAAATGTTGCAACTGTATTGCCTTGTAACTTGGCCTCTCTTTGATAGTGCCCAAAGGCAGTTCTGGCACCCCAGAAGTGCTCTGGGCCGTTTTGTTCTGAAGAGCAGGGTAAAGAAAGCCATGTGTAAAACTATTTTTGCATTTTTTAAAGGTTAAATTGATTGTCTGCAAGTGTTCTTTTATTTTTAACTCCATGCCTGTATGTTTTGAGCTCTCTATAATATGTCATTTTTGAGTGGTAAAGATTGGATTACATTAAATGTCTTGTATGCTTGTTTTGAAATAACAGTTACATTATCTTTGACTCTCCTGTCTTTCCTATCTGTTTCACTTCTCCTGCTACAGGAAACAAGGACTTCTTCTGAGAGTATTATTTCTGTACCTGCTTCAAGTACATCGGGTTCCCCAAGCCGTGTGATCTATGTGAGTATTTCACAGTGAAATTTATTCTGTTGGGGGGAACCTCGTGCTTCCTCCTACAACTTAGCACATTATATGGAAAGTTAGTGTCTCCAAACCACTGTGGTTGGTGATTCCTCTAAAATGAAATTACTTTCTCAAGTTTAAAATGTTTGAATGCTGCATTTGCCCTAATAGAATTCTGGCATTTTCCTTTTATTTTTTGTGGAGTATTTATGGCACTTACACTACAGCTAGAGCTGGCTTATACCAAAGCATGCAGAGTACCACAGTGCTTTCTGAAAAGAAAAGTTAAAGTAAACAGTACAGCCCACAGGTAGATTACAAGTTTAGATTAGAACATAATTTGTCTAAATTGAGCTCCTGAGCCTGCATCTGATTGCTTATGAAAACACTCATGAGTGTGATTGCAGGACTCTGGCCTTGCCAAATGCCAGTTCCTCGCTCAGAGGACCTTTGATGTGTTCATGGTTTAAGAAGTGCTCTGGAAAACTCATAGAGAGAATTTAAAATAACAAGTATGGTAAAACCTTATTTTTTTTTTTTCAAGACAAGGTCAAAATTGCTGCAGTGTAGTGTTCATGGCCAAAAGCTCAAGGCTACCAGCAGTAGGTAAAAAATGCAAGTGTGGTGTGACCCATACAAATATCTCTTGCAGGGCTTCAGCATTTCCAGGCTTTTCTTTGTCCTGGCCAGGTATCCCTCAGGTAGGCAGGTCATCCTCACCAGTTAGAGCCATACAATGAGAAAATTGTTGGAGATGCAACTGACTTCCAGAGAGGTTATTATACAAATATTAACCTCTTACCTACTCCACTGAGACAAGCAAAAGAGTGCTTTGGATCCAAACTTGCTTCTTTTCTTCAACCAAAAGTTATTTTGAACACAATATACCCTTTATCTGAGTAGAACTGAACTTGCAGTGGATCAAGTGCCCCTTCTCTAAATGCTTATCAGTGAACTCTGAGTGCTGGTGAATACCAGTGGTATATTACCAGTAAAGAAATGTCATTGTGAAGGCAGTCATTGTGCTGGTAGCCTGTTATCATGTAAGCACTTTCTTTGGCCAGATGAGCTCTATTTCTTCAGGCATGCACCATCTCATTATGTTTTTAGGCATGAGAATTCTGCCAAGATTTATGTGTTTTTAGAGACATTTATCTAACTGCAGTATGGTACTGTTTTTATTGATGTTTTTGGTAACCACTTTAAATATGCTTCATGGGCTGTTAAAAGTCAAGGACAAACCTCCATTCTCCTTTTCTGTTTTTGCTTGTTTGTTTTAAAGCTATCATTAAATCAGCACATAACTAATGTTTGTCACTGTAATATACAGCTGGGAACTGTGAAAGAATAAAGTTGTCTAGCAAATGTGAGTCAGAAAAAAAGATTCCCCAGAGGAGTGCAATTTTTCGTTCTATCTGTCCCATCTCTCACTGCTTAATTGTCAAAACTTGATTTTGATTGAGTGATTAAATCCTATTTTGGCTTTCACAAACAGGGAAGTAAAAAGAATTAAAAACATGTTACTGACTTCCATATTATCAAAATGGTCCTTGGCTATCTTTTTTTACATATGTTTTCTATTACAGGAGTGTTGTGACATACAGACATGCTCAAGATTTGTCTTGTGTGCTTTTGTGGTTGGTTTTGCCAAACCTAAATTCTTGCTGCCACTGAAAGGAAGGTCTCACCCACATGTGGCCCTGTCCCTCTCTGGCCATGTCTTCCCATCTCCTCTTCATTGCTAATAGTAGGGTGTACTCAGAGATAGTCAAATTTGAGACCAGATTGAGCTAAACAATAACGCAGGAAAAACCTCCAGACAGCCAAGGAGGCAAAAAAAGAGCCCCTGCTGTTTACATGACTTCTAATGCTGATGTAGAAGGCAGAAGAGGGTGGGGTGGTGCATGCAGGGCAGCAGCTTTCAGCAGTAGCATGGATTCAGATCATTAAAACCTGTAGTAAAACTGTACCTTACCAGCTGGTGAGCTCTGTGAGGTATTTCGTGGACAAAAGATTTTAGAGAAAACAGTTAAATCTTAGGAACTGTGAGTTCATGGTGCTCACACTTCCAAACTCATGAAGTCAGAGCAATGCTGAACATCATCCTGGGCACCACCCCATCTCAGGACAGCTGTGGTTCTGGCCATGGTGGTGTGGTCAGATAGGGAAAGGTGAAGAAAGCATGTTTAGGCATAAACCTGAATGTGCTTCATTCACATTTCTAACCATTTAGTATGGTTTACTAAAACTTTTTAAAGTTTTTTTAATTTACTGATAACAGACTTTGGGGTCTTCTTGCACTGAGAGGGCACAGGCCAGTGCCTTTGGAAGGTAATGGGCATCTTGGCATGATCTTCAGCAATGACTTCTTTATATCCAGACTGAAATTTGCCCTAGTGTTGACAACCCTTCAGAGGTTTTTTTTTTAATTTTTAAAGTTTTTTTAATTTAAAAAAAAAAATTAGTTGATTTCTAAATTATGACACTAAATAAAGTTTAAATAAAAGTCCTGCTTTGTACTTTTTATTAAGAGAGAATTAGGTCCTTCATCCTAATGTATCCAGCTGGAAGGCTTACATTAGTTTTTTATAAAGCTGTGTTATATGTGCTCTCATGCAAGGAATAGACATCACACTATATTTTTATACAGATAGTGTTTGCAATTATATGATTGTAAAATTACATATTCCAAATGAAATAGATACTCTATACTTAAAGAATGGTTTTACCAGAATCCAAAATACTAAATTACTGAATAAATGGCTTGAAGCCTCTCAGCTGTAATTTGAGCCTTCCCAAGCAGATTTGAACTCCGTTCACATAACTGAATGTAGGTGAAATAAATAAAATAAAAAAAAACCTGTGTAGAGTGAATGTTTGGAGAATTGAATGTTTCAAAGGCAGCTGTATCCCTAAGGTGTTTCTTCATCCAAATTTGCCCACATTTTTATATCTAAACTGAAAGGAATTACACAACTAGGTAAGTTTTACTCCTGACAGTTGTAAAATCCAATGGAAAGTTGTACATCTGCATGGAGGGGTTGTGGCCAAAATGACTGTAATTCACATTTAAATATTCCCAGTTCTGAACTACTTTGGATTCACTAGACTAATGCTCAAAAGCCTGGATATCTTAAATGAGATCATAGCTTCTTTGGCCTTCCTTGTAGGTATAATGCTGCCCAAAGTATTTCTGGAACAGATGGGTTAGACAGATTCCTTACTTTTGCATTACCTGTCTCTGCATCAGAGCTCTCCACTGGCTTCTCAGTAGGGAGGGGCTTATTTTCATGAAGAGGCTGTTTCATTGCTCTTTAGCTCCTTAAAGGAGCTGCAAAGAAAGTGACATCTGTGGATTGCTGAAGAATCACATACATTTTTCCATTAGTTTTGAGGATGAAAATATGTAATGATTATGGCAGCTTGGTTCTGCTTTCTTAGTCAAGAGTACTCTTCCTTCTTTTCATGTACTTTATGTTTGCACAAATTCATGCATTGTTTTAGAAATGAAAGTTGTCAGATTAACTTTTTCCTGCATTATTAACCTGATAGAAATCTTCCCTGGAAAATCTATTGAACTTTTCTTAGCTCATGCTAAGAAGAAGTAGACACACATTAATCCTGGATGCTTTTGTGCTTTTGCATGTGGAAAGCATTATTACAGTTTTATAGCTAATCATAGTGAGATTTCAGAGCACAGCAAATTTCACTCATCATTCTGTTGCCAACAAAGAGCTTATGATTCTGCAAAACTTGAAGTGGAAATACGACAATCATGCTGCCCATTTCTTCACTCTCAGTGTGGCCAACTTGTCATCATATCTACAACATGTGCTGGATACAGTTTTGGTGCAGTTATCCTAAAGATAATCTGTGCAAATGTGGCAGCTTGATAATAAATTACACTTTTAAAATATGTGTAGTAAGAGGAGAACAGGGACCAGCACTGCCCTTCCCCTCTCTTGGTTGTGTAGTCTCATGAGAGGATTTGAACTTTACTTGAGTGGGATCTGTGATCTCCCACCGTGGTGCAAATCCATCATCTGCTGGTTTGTGACCTGTAATTAAGGACTGTTTAGACACAGTCAGGAAAGGAGGTGAAGCTGTGGGGCACAACTGAATGGGAAGGATGGAAGAGCTGACTCTTTCTTTTCAGCATCTGGAGAATGTATGTTGGAAATACATACGTGGTTATTCACTACTGCTTACAGCAGGGGATTTCTGCACTCTGAAACCACTTCAAAATTCAGTGTGTTTTGCCTGAAAAAACTACAGTATCTGTCCCCTGTATCTGTTTGTGCAGCCAGAAGTAAGTGGGATATAACCAGGGAATTGGAATGATGCCATGCTAGTCCTGTTAGCTAAATGCCAGTGACAAGATAGAAAGCAACAGTATATAAAAGAAAACAGCTGTAATATTTAGTGTTGTGTAGTAAATATAAGAGATTTAAATGTTCACAAACACAAAAAGTGGTTTATTATGATTATGACTTTTCTACCTACATTTATCTATCCTTGTCTGTTTGCATCCTGCTCATATTCTTTCTTATTCTCACTTCTTTCTTTCCTCCTTTTCTTAGGCAAAGCTTGGAGATGAAATTCTTGACTACAGGGACTTGGCTGCTCTTCCTAAAAATAAAGCCATCTATAACATTGATCGCCCAGATATGATCTCCTATTCTCCATATATCAGTTACTCTTCAGATGACAGGCATAGTTACGGGGAGGTACTGAAATATGGGTATTTTTTTTTTTACTATGAGTTTCAGGTTTTATGTGTGTCATTGAACATGTTGCCAGAAACTATTAAACATGCATAACTTTTTTGTAAAAGTATAACTTTTATAGCTTCAGTTAAATGAGTCATGTCATCCATTCATTCACAATACCTTCCAAAAAAAAGAAAAGTAAACAAACCAAAAAACAACCAAACCCAAGATGTTCATTTCATTTTTTAGTTTGTGGAAATTAAAATACTGCTTTCTGTGATCATTTTTTAAAGAGATGACATGTAATTAAAATGTTTTTCCATGGGAGTAGTTCTGCATGCGGTAGGAAACAGGAGCCATTGCTAATTATAATGCAAAAATGAGAAGCAAAGACAAATGCTTTTCATGATTTTTTTTTTTTTAATCAAAGTGTACCACATTATTTTGGTAACACAACAATGGTATCACTTTCCTGTGTACAAATTTCTTTCAACTGTCCCTTACTAAACTTCATCCTCATGTCGTGCATGCACTTCCGCCTTTTCATATGCAGAGCTAATATGATACAGTTTGTGCTAATGAAATCTAATTTAGTGTAATACTAACATACTAATGACTGATACTAATTCTGAGCTCTGTGAAACATAACT
This sequence comes from Rhipidura dahli, assembly GCA_013399225.1. Lineage (NCBI taxonomy): Eukaryota > Metazoa > Chordata > Aves > Passeriformes > Rhipiduridae > Rhipidura > Rhipidura dahli. The sequence continues at coordinate 710,011 of VXAC01014637.1, forward strand.
CCTGTCATGCAAGTTAGCTTTTCTTCTCTGACCATACATACCTTTCATTTGACTTTCCGATTTCTTTTTTAATTTTAGCTACATTTTTACAAATCAAACCTCTTTGGTATACTAGGTATGAGCAAGATATATACAGTATAGCATGTGGAAGTCTGCTTTGTTCTCTCTAAGTGATAACATGACTAGGGATATTGTAAATATCATGGCTATTTATTATAGCATTTATTTCTACCCATTCCCTTACACCCTTTACACTTAATCAGTGCCACTGAGTTCTCAGTACTGCTGTCAGGTGAAGTGCTGTGCCTGTGTTAGGGTTTTGCAGACTTTCTTCCAAGCCCTCTCTGCACAGTGTTCAACCACGGTAGCTCCATTTTAAGGTATCCAAAAAGAATTAAAACTGTCTGTGGTAAAGGTTTAAATGGTATTTAGGTTTCTGATTTCACAAAATGGAAAACTGCTGCCTAACCCTGAACCTGTGGAGCATAAGCACTTCTTTTCTATGTCAAAATTCGATGGTGCTGATGATGGTTGTGGCCCTCCTCAAGTGCCTGGTGACATCCAGGCTTGGCAGAGGAGCACAGACCAAGCTGTGCACAGACCAAACAAGGACTGTATTTGCAATCCAACATGCATATTTTCCTGGCACTCCAGGTTGATATTGCCAGAGGAAAAAAAAAAAATCCTGTTTTCCAAATTTCAGCATCCTGGCCTCTTACCTGCAGCTGCAGAACTTTCAGTCGATTTGCTCAACTACACAAACATAGCACTTGATTAGGAAAGGAAAATGAACAGCAAATTGTCAAATTACACGATGTTTAATTTAAAATTAAATGGTGCGGACTTTTGCTTTCCCTTAAGACAATCAGTTCTAGTCCTGATTTTGGAGGTCCTTCAGTGCAGATTTAATTAGGGCTTGTGTGTAGTTTCAGGCAGTTGCCTTAGGTGGGAGTTCCCTACGGCCTTTGTGGCACAGGACTGGCCTCACCAGACCCCAGGACTTTGTAATAGAGGAACCACTAAAAGGCCAATATAAAATTATTTATATATTAGTCCTTACATATTTAATTACAAACAGATAAGAAAAATTGCCCTAACTTATTTGACAGGTGTTTTTCCTAACTGTATCATGTATTATACATGGAGAGTGATATTTTAAGAGTAATTCTTCTCATGAGTAACATCATGCATGAATTTGTATCACTAATTTGTTGTGTGTTGCTGTTTGCAGTCACCTCAGTTGCTCTCTCCAACACCTACTGAGGTAATCCCCAATGCCTTTGTTCTCCTATTCTGACCCATTTTGTGATACTTAAACCTGGTCATATTGATAAGCAGCAGTGTCTGAAATGTGGGGTTTACCCCTTGCCTCTATAGTGCATGGGGTTTATAGTTTATGATTTTCAGAGTGTTACTTGTGTCCAATATGTGCTCTGCTTCTGGATTGTCATCTGTATGCATCTGTCTCCACTGTCATCCATGTTTCTGCTTTCCAAAATAAAGGTTGTATGGTGGTCACTTCTTCAAGCTCTACTAAATAAATTATATTGGGAAATATGATTTATGTTCACATTTAAAACTGTGAGCGTGAGCTGATTTGAATTAATGCTCAGCATTGCTTTCTCTTCTTTTTTTCTTCTCATTTTTTTATTTCACAAATAGTTAAACTACTTATACTATTTGTGTACACCTACTTATAAATCATTTACACGTACCTGAACTTCTAGGTCTGTGTATTTTGATGTGCATTAATTAAGCTGGTCATTGTTTCAAGAAACACCATTTTGGAAGCAGTGAAAGCATTTAATGTATTTTCCCAGATAGTAACCCAATTACATATCATGGGTCTGACTAATTTCTCCATTATCCCAATTTTATGTACTGCAAAATTTTGGTAAACATGGAGAATTAGGGACTGTAAATCACAATGTTTCACTTCAAGAACTGGTTAACAGAGAAGTTAACCAGCAGAGATGTAATTTATTTTATCATTTAAAAACAAAAGCACGTTTTATTTATTATTTGGTTACATGAACTAGATTGTTCCTTACAGAGACACAAGGTACACAAAGGTAAGGTCTGAAACAGTATGAAAACTTGGTGTTTTAGAAGATTGTAATAATTTCCCTTAAATTCAATTACCAAACTGCCAATATTAGATTCCAAAAGTGATACTGGTGTGGAGGTTGGGACTGCCATGACTTGTGTATACTCCCATGATATCCAGCTTCTCTGTGCTTGCTGTCTCTCTTTAAGGTGTCTGTGATCAGGTGCTCGGGCATCATCATCTGCAATCTTGTCACCAGTTGTGTTGCAGGAATTAGAGGAAAGTTCCACTGTATCATTCAATTGGACACATCACAGTCCACCAGCTGACACTCATCTAATATTTAAATATCATCACAGAGCTTTGTAAAGCCATTGCAATACTGCTTGCAATGCTCTTCACAAAGCTTAGAGTGGTTATTACACAATATAGGTACTTTGGAAGAGAAACATCTTGAGCTGGACGTAGAGCAGTTGGTTCAGGATGCCTACAGAACACTGCACGCTTGGGAAGGCATCAGTTGTTCTTTGCTCTTTGTATAATTACTTCTGAGCTTGATATTAGAGCAGTAATGCTGCTGGCCACTATACAAAACTGACTTTCCACTTTTGGAAATGCAGCTGGTGGATCCGGGTTGATGTTGAAGGGATGGAGTATACCTTGACCATAGGAAAAAACCTGATGATGTGAGAGTATTTTACATCCCTGTAGACTCACGGATAGTCCCAGAGAAGGCAAATTCATCTAAAGATGAATTTGTGGGTATAATTAAGTTGTTCTGATAGGAATCTGGGAAATGATGGTGGGACGAAGTAGCATCTACTGAGTGTTTAAATGATGAATGATCTAGTGGGAATTACATAGATGCCTAAAGGCATCCCCATATTCATGATAGGTGACTGACATTTGCTATGGTACAGCCTATTTTCCTTCTTTTCTACTGTAATAGGAGAGGGGAAGGATTTCTTGGAGTATGACTTTCCCTAATGGAGCATCTGCAGGTTACATTGATTTGTTGTCATTTGGAGTTAACTCAAGCCAATTCTCATTTGTCTTAAAAAAAAGGAAATTTGAATTTGCTTTTATAGCTCGTTTACACAAAGTCACTTCCGCGTCTATTCCAGTCAGTAGTGCTTTTACTGTTAGGAAGACCCTGCTTGCAAATTGCAGTTTAACTAGCTGTACAAAATCAGAGGCTTGGAGTGTGTGTACGTAGTTTTAACTGGTTGAAACCAAGGGTTTAGTGGGAGTTGGATTGTATGACTGACTCTGCACAATGCTGCAGCATTAATGCTAATGTTGCATGGGTGTTTATATTGGTTTCTTAGGGTAATGACCATGTTACACTATGGTACACTAGGCAATTTTTACACAGTAAGTTTCATGATGTAGTGAAACCAACAAATGCTGATTTTTGTGTTGTCTGTAACCATTATGCATCCATTCATATGGGTACAAAGTGACCACAATGCTATCATGCTAACCTGAGCTCATCTTCCACCCACTTGTATTTGTTCAGGGAATTGCACTGTCCTGAAACAACACTTTTACATTGTTGTGTTCTTTTCAAATTATATTGTAATTTTAGATTTATGTCTGTGCTGGCTTTCCTGGCAAGATTACTGTTCCCTTCTCGTACTTGGCAGAGCTCTTTCGGTCACGCTGCTGGTGGAGGTGCTGAAAGCCACCTCATTTCATTAGGAGTGCATGGAATCTTAGGACAGCATCGACTCCCACCTACACAGCACAGAAACACATGAGATGGCATATTCTGCCTGGTTCTGCAGTTATTTCTCTTCCCTAATGACATGTATTTCCTCTCTTCCTCCAAGGGTGACCAAGATGACAGATCCTTCAAGCAGTACAGGACATCAAGTCCCAGCTCTGCTGGCTCCCTGGGCTATGGTCGGTACACCCCCACCTCCCATTCTCCTCAGCATTACAGCAGACCAGGTAATCGAAAAGCAGCCTTACTTATTCTCCAGATTTTCCCACTACTTTGTGTTATGTTGTAAGTAGAATTGACTCCAGCAGACAGGGCTTTAAGGTGGAATAGCAGCTCATTGCAGTGATTTATTTACAGTGAACAGAGAGTCCCATGGGGAGAAAGAAACAAGTGCTTCAGGAATGTGCATCCAAGAAAACAAAAACAGGCACTTCAGAAAAATTGATTTTGTGTAGACACAAGATAGGAGAGTTTAAAGGACTTAATCCTGGTCTCATCCTGCCTGAAGATACATACTCAATCCACAGCTCTTTCAAGGTGTGGCATGGCAACAGTGAATATGCACGAAGCCAAGAGGGTCATCAGGGGACTTTGTGTAGTTTCCTGTACCACAGGGTCATGGTTCATGTCCCCCATCCACAGTGCAAGAGCTGGAGGAATGACTAATTCTGATGGCTGGATTTTGAAGGCCAAGTTGCTTTAGTCGAGAAGTTTACAGTGTTTTTTGCAACTTTGGGCTGTAGTAGCAGCTGTGTTGGTGCTCTTGTCACATAGACAAGAGGGATGATCTCCTTTTCACTTTTGCATGGGAATGCCTTACAAAACCCCATTCATGTCTGGGCTCTGTACAGAGTTTTATCCTTGGGAATAATCAGTGAAATTGCTCAATATTAACTGTATTTTTTCTCCATCACTCAGGTGAAGAACACAGAGCATTTATATTATTTTTTTGTTATCTTTTAATTTCACTGGGGGTGCATTATAATTCTAAACTAGTTTGGAAATTTGCAAGTTTTTAATCTTTCCAGGGGAAATGAAGATTTTGTCAGTAACAGAAAGAGTTTTTACAGGAATTGAATATTTGTACTACATAAAGTCTTTGACAAAGTGGAAATGAGTTGGAGCATAAAAAATCTATTAGAGAGACATTAATCTCTGCTGAAGGCCTGGTAGCTGTCATGCCTAATCTTAGCAGCACATTGTTAAAGAAAAAGGAAGGAGAAAAGTAATTCCAAATAAATTCTAAAGCTTAAAAATTTAGAATATAATCTTCATAATCACCATTTTTAATAATTGCCTCTAGCCCTCCAAACTGTGTTATCAGGACATTATTGCAGCAAAGCAAACAAAGATGACTTGAGAATATATTTCAAGGTACTTAATCACATGTCTAACTTTCAGAGCTCAAATAACTTCAGGATGTTTTTTCAAATACTTAAATTAGCCATGCACTGGAGTGCCCTGGTGCATGGTGAACTAAATCCTACCAGTGTGCACCACCGACAGTGAGAACTGGACCCGCTCGTGGCACAGTTCTCTGCAGAGACAAGGCCTTTCCCATTTCATTTCATTAGATCCATTATGAGCATTTATCATTCCCTCTTGCAGCTTTTTAATATGCAGGTTTTACCCTGAGAGCAGCCATGCTTTTTGTGGTGCCTTTTCTGGAATATTTTCTGATGCGTTGCAGTAACAGCATTTTGGGTGATGCCCTTTCTGTCTGCGGAAAGCCCTTGTCCCTTGGCTGACCCCAAAGTATGGCCACTGTCATGTTTTTAGCAATAACCAGAGACAGATGAAGTCTTAAATATAAACTATATGTTTTCTAAGTATCAGGATGAAAATGTTCCTGAAAAAAAAAGGATGGCATTGTAATTTGTGGCTTTCAGTAAGTGAACTAAATAGTTTATTTTCACTTACTCTCTGTTGCCCCCAGCTGGTACTCACAGTCTTGGTACCAGTAGCTGCATCTCCCTGCCCCAACACCCAAGCCTTACATCTACATTCAGACATCATTACATCCCTTACTTCAAAGGTAAGGTCCAGGAATGCAAAACCGTGCTGTGATAATGTAGATTTATTCAGCTGTGTTTCACTTTTATGTCTGTGCAAGCATGGCTTCCACCTGGATAAAATTTGTCTTAATTTTGTGCAAGTGCTTCCTTGATGTACTGTGTAAGTTTTACAAACTGAGTGGGTATGGGGTGTTTTATTTTTGCTTTTTTTCAATGAGTGTTAAGTGTCTTTCAAAGCGTAGAGGGAAAGCATTAGCTTTTCTAATGAAACTGAGGAAGGGAATTATTTAAAAGTCTGTTTGTTTTAAAATACCCTACATAGTGATGCTAAATAGTATAATAACCTTACACATTTGATATAACATAGGATGACCAGTTTTCTAACCTTCCAGCCTACATTTGGTATTCTTCATATTCTTTGTAGCATTGCAAAAACTTATGATAGCTGGTTACATCAGTGCAGTTGCACTATCAGGTAATCTGTGCCCTATCTTATACAACATACTAACTGAATCTGTTCTCCTTGCCATTAGTTTTTTTGCAGTGGATATTAACTTCTGGTGACCTCCATGTTGGATATGAGACAGCACTAAGGAATGCCAAGAACCTTTGAGGCAAAGGCTTTTTTTTTAGCTAGTTGGTTAAATGTCTGAGAGAGAAGACATTCAGCTACCACATTTGTCTTCCCCTGAGTCTCTCTTCAAGAGTAACTATATGAATTGTGAGGAAACATGAATGGAAAACACTTTCAGTGCCTGTTCCTTGGCTCTCATGTACTCTCTGATTTAATAAAGTAAAACTGTTGTTCTTGAGGTTGTAACCAGTAAAGAAAATGGAATGACCCTCTGCAGGAGCCAGACTTGAAAGTGAATAGCAGATACTTGTTGCCTTTGGAATATCTAATGCCTCTTCATTGGGCCCTGATGCTGCCCAGAGGCAGCTGAATTTCACTGGGATATACAGGAAAAGAATCAGGTTCAAGACATCCAAATATGATCCTTGGATTTAGGAGGAAATTTAGGAGCAAAAAGCTGATGAGATTAAACTGTTTGTTGACGTTGTAGAGTCTACCTGCAAAGCTCTTTTCCGCTATAAGAAGCTGTCAGCCTCCCACACATTTCTTGAAAGACTGGCACAATCTCCGGTATTTTGAGGCACTGCTTGAACTGGTTTTTTATCTGTCTTCTAATTTTGGATGGTGTTATCCAACTTGCTGTACTAAGAGAAACTTCTTTGGTGTGCTGCAGCACACAATTTCACTGTATGGAAAGCTCTTTCTGGCAGCTGCTTGGCAGCACCCCTGTGCAAATGAGTTTCTGCTCAGTGCTACCTGGTGTTTCTTAGAGCAGCAGCAATTATTAAGTGCTGCTGTTTGGGTGAAGGAATTGTCAAGGGGTGTCCTTGTGCCCAAATAATTATTATTAATGTGATCAAAATTACAATATTTTGCTGCAATTCTGCAGCACTTTTTTATCAAGGAGCTAAAATATTTTGCAGGCTGTACCTTGCAGGGCCTCCCAGTGCTCCTGTGAGGTAGGTGATCCTGTTTATAATTTTTCCTAAGTAGGTAATCCTTAGCCCTGCCGAGGTCAAATAGATCATTCACTGATTTACACGGAGTTAATGTCCCTGTCCAGAATGAGTCAGAAGATTTGCCTCATCCTCTTCAAGGTCTCTGAATTCTCAGTTCCAGAATGTGGTTTTTTCCTTATCTGAAGGAGCCTTTTGATGGTGTAGATCTGCTTTTTTTTTCTCAAATGTTTAGTGTGGGGAGAGAAGGATTGTAGCAATAGTTATTTCGTATCCAGACCAACCTTAATGTTACCACTTCAGTTTTAAGAAGGTGAAATCATGCTTATTTTTAAAAAAATTATAAGATAAAAAAAATACACTGCTTTATTGTACTAGAAGTCATCTTTGTAAAACCAGCACTCCACATATGTCATAAAAGATATTTCTTTAAGCTTCCAGTAGACAGATACATTACTGGCCTAGGGAAATTAAGGCAAGAAAAATCTTCCTTTTGATTTCACTGAGGTTGCATCATATTCATCCTGAGAATGACAGAGTTCATAATTTTTTCCAGTGACAAATATGATTACTAAGTTCCTATTCTTCCGTCAGTGTACTGCAGTCTAGCTCCCCTGAAGTGTAATAGGATGACCTGTTATTTATCATGAAGAAAAATGATTTGGTTGTGCTCTTCTAAGGATTTTTGTCTTCAAAATAGGTCCTGTGAGAATCTCACTTCAAGAAAGTTTCACAGTTCACACCCTTGCAAGTCATAGGTGTGATATTCCAAGCACCTATGCCTGGAGTTGCAGTTCCTCTTGAAGTGATGGAGTCTTTGAGTGTGCTGAGCCCTGCTGAAAAAAGTGTTTGCTTAAAACATGGTGAAAATTATCTTGCTTTTCTAGTGCAGAAGCACAGCTTCCAAAGGTGGTTTTTTTTTGGGGTTTTTTTTTTTTGGCTTTGAAAACCTGAAAGGAATTAGTCACCAAATGTCAAAAAACTTTTTCTAATTTAGTGCGTTATGGGCAGAGATATTAAAGGGTCCAGTTTTGTGATAGGCTTGGACAGTTCCCTCATCAGACCAGTGACCTCTGTTTGTTCTTCAGTCCTGAACTTAGACAGCTCTTACTGTAACTTGTTATCAACCTTCCCATCCTCACAGCTAAGATAAAAGCTGACTAAGAAGGAGATATAAGAAATATTGTTCTGTTCCTGACAGTCCCTTAAAAAGGAAGCATGGTCTGAGCCCTGGTCAGCTGGCTCTACACACACAGGGTTAAAAGTACAGCCTGCCTTGTCAGCAGCCAGGAGGCACAAGCAAGTTTTTGTGGTTTACACTCGAGTTCAAAGTAAGCCTTCCCAGATTCTTTCCAAGTTAAGCAACATCCAGGAAAGGGTTCAGGGTTCTGGGTTTTCGCTCTTCACTGATCAGTAGAGATCACAGTCTGTGGCTGCTTGTAGCAGCAGGCAAGCCCAAAAGTTTGAAAAATTGCTCTCTCTGGTAGTTGTCTTTTCTCTAAGAACTTACTTGAAGTTACTCTTCAGTCTATACTAGACAAACCTTGAAAGAGATAATGCATTGGCAGAGACTCATTTTAGAGATTTGAATTATAGCCTAGGCTAAGCAGCTGTCTCTAGTTCCTGCACATTAACTTTCTTTACATGGCTCTTCAACTTGCTTTATTATTGAACACTTATTTTTGTATGCAAAATGTGAAATACAACTACTCACATGTTTGTCCAAGTCAGTGGCAGAATTAAAGTTCAAATGTGCATCACTTCATATGAGTGGGGTGCAAGAAGAACCTTTTCCATCATGTCATCCTTAATTCTTCCATTATGAGTAAGTTAGAGGTAATGGCTTTGCAAACTGCTCCACACAGATGATCCTTGCACTGAGCAATTTTTAGATTCCCTGTCCCCCCGGTACTTGCACTTATATCTTGTGTTCCTCCTGATTCCTGGCTGACATTCTGCCCTATCACTGAAGAATGACTTTCTGTGTGTGTGTGATACCAACACCTTGGGTCACTGCTCAGTGAAGTGATAATTCCTGCACATCATATATGAATAGACATTTTATTAATATGCTAATATTTAAGTAAATGAGGATTTAATATGCTGTGGAAATCACTTGAGAACTTTAATTTTCTGTTTAAATTAGAAAACTCCAATAACAGTATTTTATTTGAGTGACATTACAATATTTTTAAGAATTTTGGAGGTGTAAGGGACCTTAATAAGTAACTACCAGTGACACTGAGGCTTCTTCTATTTAATAGGGATGGGCAGGAATCTGGGGCAACAAGCAGCAAAGAAAGAGGGAATTCATAAATGTGGAGTGAAAACCTATCACCACTTTTTTTCTTCCAAGAGCAAAGTGGGAATCAGGAAACTGAAAAACTGTCTGGTTTCTTGTCTGAGGACTACTTGCCTGAGAGCTCATGGTGAAACACTGGATTCTCAGTGATTCCATAATTTTTCTTTTACATTTTGGAAAGACCATAGGCTATCAGCACCTGTAGCTGGGATTTCAGTTTCTCAGCATCCCAGAGTACACTTTTTCAACAAGAAATCACTGTTGTGTTGCAGCCGAATAGCTTCTGATTTTTAATTTTTTTGTCTACTGTGGACACTGCAGACACAGAATTTAGGATGGCTCAGTTAGTGCATTGTCATGAGATAACACAGCACGCTCTCCTGACCTCGTCTGTCCTGTCTCTGCTCCCGCTGAGCTCGGTGGCACTGTCCCCTTGACCTCAGTGGTGCATGGCAAGGCTGGCTTTGGTGACAGTCGGATGGCCATGCACCCACTGCTTGTCAGCAGAGGCCACCTCCGTGGGCATGGCCTCGACAGCTCTGGTGGCCCAGTAGCTCTGTGGTTATAAAATGTCCCCTTCTGAAGGCAGAGCTCAGCTGCAGATCTGATGCCCTGAGCTGCTGCGCTTTCCTTAACCCAGAGAAACTTGCTACGACTTCATCATTACTAGCCATTAAATTTGTGCTTCATCCACACTAAAACAATAACAGCAAATTAACAGCCATTTGATGTAAGAATAAATGTCATGTTTGCTTCCAGTTGCTTAACAGTGCTGTGAACTAAAAGGATTTTACAAGTCCCAAAAAAGTAGAGCTTTACTTTTTTGTTTGCCAAGCAGCACTATAATGCCATAGAGTGTCCTTCTGGGAAATAAGCCAAGAGGGGATGAACGGCACCTAATAAGTATTTGACAAAACAAGTGGAGAAATGAATATGGAAAAATCCAATGTATATCTTGAAATTTGGTGAAGTGACTATGGCATTATAGATTCATGACTTGATAATCCAACCTTGTTTGCGTAAAAATACTGTGGTATGTTCCCTGTGGGAAAAGTTTGCAATTGAAAACCGAATTTCAACATCTCTTTTTGTCACTGATATATGCAGGATTATTTGACTTAACCATAACATTTGTATTTTGGTCTAGTCCTGCTTTGAGATTATTTAAACACTACTGAATTATTTATTACTGGTTTCAGGGGCAGGCTACGAGCCATAGCATTAAACTTTTAAAACACTTGATCAGTAGATTATTCAGTTAAGGTGATGCAAAACACATTGCAAGATTCTGGATGTTCTTATCCTTTGATTTTCTTTTTTAAACTGTCATTAAAAGAGAAGTTTTCATTTCAAAGTAGGGTATCTTATTCTGATATTTATCAGATAGTAATTTTTGATGAGGTGTTTGGAGTCTGAGCCAATATACTATGCTGAAAAATAATGGGTTTTACAAAAACATATATTTAAAACTGTTGGATTAACAAGTCATTCTGAACAAGCTTTTATGCTTGAAATACTCTACTTTGCTTTCCATTTTTCTTTTATCTGCTTTCTTTGCTCTTCCCCTTGGAGGTAGTGAAAGTGGTCGGAGCACTCCAAGCTTATCCATGTACTCTGACAGCAAATCTTCACCTTCTGTCTATCAGCAGGCTCCTAGGCATTTCCATATTCCAGGTAGGCATTGACTGCTTAGCTTTTGATCTTCAATTTCTGGCACCTGTTTATCCTCTTCTGAATGTGGGTTTTTTTTTCCTTTGGCATTGATTTGGGAATTTCAAAGTGCAGAAAGAGAAAATGTCTAGTAAGTGAATATCTGTTGTTAAACTTCATCTCAAAAAGAAAAGAGCTGTGTGCTCATGTACCTATATTTAAAAAAAAAAAAACCTGCTTTACAGGAGGCACAGAATGAAAAGTGTTACCAAGAGTACAAAGTTAAAGCAGTGCTGGGTTAGTGGCTGAACTTGATCTTAGAGGTCTTTTTTAGCCTGAATGATTCTAAGATCCTGTGGTTGATATTGCCATAACTGCATAGATGTTTTGAATTTGTGTGCAGGAGGAATGACTTTTTACTTCTTTTTTCTTATCAGTCTATTATCTGAATTTAAGTAACATTAACATAAACTTTAAAAGAAGATGGAAGACTGGAGAACTGCAGGAGGCTCACTGAGGCTGTCTTTGCATATGTATTCTACTGTTTTCAAGTTCAGCCAACAAGCACATTAAACTTATATCCACACCATTTAGCTTTTTGACTGCTAAGCACATCTACCTCCTCACTGTAATAGTTTGTTTATTCATGTTTAGCTTCTGTGGTTAATGTTTCTGTGAGCAGACCACAATTAGGAATCATATCTGCTCAGGTCCATAGTACTGAGTAAATCTGATGTCTGTACAGTGTGATATGGGAACCCTAAACTGTGGCTCTGAGGGCTTCCAGAAAATTTCTGGAGGGCCAAGTTAGCCATACAATTAAAATTTAAGACAAATTGTAGGATTTCCTAAATATTGGTTTTATTTCCAATATAAACATTTATATGTGAAAGTGTAGACTTTATTTGTAATTAATGGAGAAAATCCTTTTCCACATGTGACAGTTGTAGTAGTCTGTTGTACTTCTATATGAATTTTAAAGAGTGGCACGTGTAGCCAATTTCTTTTTGCTGTCCATGCAGGATATAGTGGTTGTGCATATTTAACCACCTACATATCAGCAAATGGATACCATTCAAGTTGTCTTAAAGCATTTTGAGGGATTTAGGGGGGATTATGTTGCATAGGTAAGTATAAAGGTTTTCAGGATATGATGGATAAAGTTTTGTTCTCTTTTAATAATCAGTAAATGGCAAACCAGTGAATGAATGCATAGTCTTTGCTGAAGTTTTTGCATTGTTACTGTTGCTGAGAGGAGACAAGATGACTGTGGTCTGGAACTGCTTGCTTACTCTTTCATTCTTTCCTTTCTCTTTCCTCTTCCTCAGACACTGGCGTAAAAGATAACATCTATAGGAAACCTCCTATCTACAAACAGCATGGTACAGTCTGCTTTTCTCTGTTGCAGTTTTATCTACGAGTCTTTACAAAAAAATGTGTATTGACCCCCAAATTCCTTTGCTGTAGTCTTTGCATTTCATTATGTCCCTATAATCTCAAACAGAAAAGGAGAAAAAGTAACATGAAAATTAAATAGCATTTTGTATAACAAGATGTCCAAGGATACAGTAAGTTCTCCAAAACTGGGATAATGGTATTTAATTTGTTTTGATAATTCAGAGCTGATAATAAGCACCACACAAACTGCTGTGCTGTGCACTCACTGCTGTGCCTTGCCCGCTCCTGCCCCTCCTTGTATAAATCACTAGAGGCAACTTCTCAGGCTGAGAAAAAAAAAAAGCCAGGCAGCAGAAAAAGTTGAATATTGCAGTGGTGTTTGGAAAGATCATGAACAAATGCAGAGTAATGATCATCTATGTAAGTCAGCATAGCTTCACTCATTTACAGAAGCTGATGAGAGGATTCTGATATCCTGTATCCTGACTGTGTCATTTAATTTTATAGATACTTTTGGCATGCTAAGAGGTTTCTAAGCAACAGCTATGTTTTTGCAGGCTGGGCATTTTTGTATCAGTTTTCTGTCTGTCGAAGTCTGGATTATGTCAATTTTGCACTGCTGTATGGAGTTGTCCTCATAATCACTGGAGCAAGCAGAGAATTAAAGTAGTGAGTCAGCAATCTCAATAGGTTAACAAGAATATATGTTTTAAGCTTTCTTTTCTAGATTATATATATTCTGAAAGATTGTGTTGGAAATGTATGTTTGTTTGGTTTTTTTTTCCTACCAGAGGGCAAAACATAATTTACTCTAACTAAAATTATATAAACCCCAAAACCATAAAATCCATAAACAACAGCAACAGAAAAAAATCAATTAACTTTCCTTCCAATAAAAAGAGTATAAGGTAAAAACAAATTTAAATAAATTTATATTTTGTTCTGGAAGGAATCCCACCTAAAGCGTGAACACAGGAGCAGCTGATGATTCAAGCTAATGGGACACTGAACTTATTCATGCTGAAAAGGAGCCAGAGAACATTCCTTTGTTTAAGAGACCGAGTTTGAACAAACAAGCACAAAAATGTTCTTTAAAACAAGAAGTGTAAGAAGCTCTTCCAAAACATTTGGCTTTAAAAGGTTTTAGTTACATCAGCACCCAACAGATTTGCTGTAGCTACAGCTTCTGTGTTTGTTTTATAAACAACCAACTTCAGAATGGAATAAAGGTGGTGGTAAAATGAGACATGCAAGAGATCAGGCTCAGAGCTGGGGTAACAAAGTGAAGAGTATAGGAGCCTGCATGGTTGTGTGTGTGTGTGTTTGTGTTGTAGAAATATTTGAACATCATTCAAGTTACTAGAAAAGTTTTGAAATCACATTGGGGTTCATGGCAGAGCTGGGTATCCCTTGTATCAGTGAAGCTAATGCTCAGTACTGGTGAAATTCAGGACACTTGGATTTATCTGCCAGCAATGTGTTACACAAAGCCTTCTTGGGAACTTGGGAGGGGTTGGCCTTCATTGCCCCCACTGATTTTGATTATAAATCCTCTGCATCTCTTTGAGGTCAGATGCTCTCAAGATCTTGTGGAACCTTTGGAATTTCTAAATAGAAATAATGAATTAAGCATGGGGGTTTTTTTCTTTGAAAACAGCAGTGTCTTGAATCAAAATTCCCAAAAATGCATCAGATTCTCTATATGGATTTCTTATTTAATGAGAGCAAGATCCATACACATAACCTGGAGTATCTTGATGACTCACGATTTAGGGTGTGCTCCCAAAATATCTGTGAACCAGGTTCAGGTCCTTCTTGCAGTGTAGGGACTTTATTCCTCATCTGTCATATTTGAATATTCCTTCCTATTTATTCCTCAGAGAAGCAGCTTGCCATCTTGGGAAAGTACCCTTGTCAGGATGCTATTAGATAACTGTGAAAACCTTGCGTTTTTTCATAATGCTGTTAATATTTTATATTTTCTGACCCAGCTTTTTTTTTTTTTTTCCCACACTAAATTGAGGAGCATAAAGCAGCCAAACCCTTTATAGGTTACCTCTAACCTACAGATATTTTTCCTTATGGCAATTTGTCATCAAAGTACCACCTCCTCAGCAAAACCAGTTAAGGTCTGGATGTGAGCTGTGTGGTGGCACCAGAAATTGCAACAGAATGGCACTGAAATGCCTTTTGTGGTGGCCTTTTGCCTGTGCTGTTTAGATGCAGGGCAGATCCTCTGCAGACACAATGGCTGGGGAACTGGAGAGGGCAGAGTTTCTCCCAACTTACTGGGAGTGTTGCAGCACTTCTGGTGGTGCAATTCAATCTCCTCTCCATCTCTGTCTCTAAGAATCTCATCTGAGCCTTAACTTTTGTATGATCATGCTCTTTCTATTATTAATAAATATGTTTTCTGTCTACATTGGATTGCACAGGGCCTTTTGTCTCAGGCATTGCAGACAACCCCCTTGTTACACTCACTTCTCATGGTCTTAGAGTTATGCTACATCCTTACATTATTCCAGTTTTGCACCATTAAAACTTCCCCCAAACTACTCAGAGTGGTATGAAGGCAAGTAGGGCTCAAATTTTAAGAACTTACCTGAAATTATGGGAAATTTGGCACAAAACTTTCTATAAGATTCTCAAGTGTAACTCAGTGTCTGGAACTCTACTCTGGGACACAAGACAAGGAAAAACGCATTTGAGGGTTGGGAACAATATAATGAAGAGCTTCTAGGTTTTCAGTTTTCTTCTCATCAAGTTGGAGAGTTACAAGAAAATAACCCAATGGTAAAATATCAGGTTTGTTTTTTTTTTTTTTTTGGAAAACACTCTTTAAGAGGACAATATGGGCAGAAGAGGAAAATGCAGTCATAAAAATTGGTTGGTCAAGAATATTGCATTTCAGAGTCAGGCACAGTCTCTCTTGTAGATTTTATAAAGAGGTAATGCCAAGTTTGTTCATATCTTTCTTTACCATGATTTCTCTGGGAACCCAGCAGATCCAGGTGTGCTGACCACAAAATATCTGCATGACTAGTTGTACTTCTGTGGTCATTGTAACACAGAAGGAGGAAATGGCTTCCTTCTACTGTGTCCAATTGGCTGTAGAAATTTGTCCCTGAGTTATGATGTACAATTCTTTTTTCCCACCAGTCATTCCCCAAAAGTAATTTCTTCCTAAAAAGACAGGTTCAATAGGATGGATAGAATCTCTAAATTCACTGTATACATGAAGGATGAGTATTACTGTAATAATTTCAAAATTATTTTAATTAATTCTGTGAAACCATGGCACTACACATCAAATTTTCTGCCAAACTCTATTTTTTAAATTGATTTTCTCCCCCTCTTAAAAATATTTGGAGCATAACTGCAGTCAAAACAGAAGACAAAAAATAAGAAGCATTCCGTTCAAATTTCTAAAATTACATTAATCTTACAGCAGCAAGAAGATCGGAAGGGGAGGATGGAAGCTTGGATCAAGACAGTAAGAAGGTAATGATCAGAAAGAAAAAAAGGAGGTATTGATCTTTCTTGAAGCAACTGGTTTTTAAAACGTATTCATATGTAAAGGTATTCTTTCAAGTAATTGAACTAATCATTACTACTTTTAGGTTTTTCAAAAAGTCATAGAAAAACTTAATCTCTCAACCAAAGGGTTTACAATGTACATTCTACAGTAAAGAGAAGTGGGGATATCAAGATTAAGAGCAATAAATCCATGGATTTTCACTCAGTCTCAATATCTACATTGGTGCTTCAGCTGATCCTGCAGCCTTTTACCCAGGGTGCATATTAACCTCAAAGAAAAATGTCAAAAGCAGATTAATTATAAGAAAATGACATAGGGCATCTTCTAAAGTGGGGCACAGCGGGCAGCTTCATGAACAGAGAAACTGTCCTCAGCTCAGCTAAAAATTACAAGTTTCTGGTAGCTGTGGTGTCTAAATCATCATAAATCATCTAAATCATCATCAGCTTTTATAATCTGATGAAGGATGGTACAAGCTGCAGTGAGCATAGACAGACAAGCAGTTCCCAAGGCGTCTGAGATGGCTGAGGTGCGAGAACAGCCTTCAGGTGTTAAATCCTGTATCTTGTAACAGGCTTTTCCTCTCTGCAGCTAAAGACCAGTTGGCTTATTCTGAAAGGGGATATGGACACCAGAACCAATTCCCCGGATTCGGACACGCGGTCACTGTCCCTGACTGCCGGGAGCGACAGGGCACAGGAGGGCACGACCGCCGGCTACTCCCGTGAGTGCTACACCCACCCAGCCAGCCACCCACTCAGTCAGCCACCCACTCAGC